>JAEIIG010033427.1:272-197123 GCA_018904695.1 Drosophila parvula | reverse complement strand
AAGCTTTAATCTAAACATAATTTATAAAACTGTAACTCTGTATGACTAGCGCGTTAATTTTTAAGTCCTTGACTTGTAGCGTTAGGAATTCAATTAATAATAAAAATACAAAAAAAAAAACTATAAACAAAGCAGAGCAATATCCATTGGAATCAGATATCTAATTGTTGATACAATTCGATTTATCAGCTTTCACTCAAAGTTCGTTGAAGAGCTCAAGGCCAAGTCCACTGAAATTTCCCGTCTTTACCAGCCCGACTTTATCAACGATTTCAGGTAATAGATGTAACACAAACGCACATGCGCGTGATGCATGAGATTATGAATCATGATCAGCAAAACAGAAACGTAAAAATAAATAAAATCGAAATCGGAATATGGTTGAATTTATACCGGATACACATAGGGTTCAAGGGTATTATAGAGGCATCTTCGACCCTATAAATTATATTCCTACATATACTCGTACACTTATATTCTTGCAACACCGGCCTAGTCGATTTAGCCATGTCCGTCTGTCCGTTCCAATGAAACTAAATATATGTTAGAAAGCGGAAACAGCACAAACCAATCATATAAAATGTTTAACACAAATAAATATAATATAGTTTAGTACTAAAATCAATAAAATGTAAATATATTTACATACGCACAAATGTAATTGTTACTTTGTTATGTTTTTTATATCCCCAGCCGAGTTAATCTAGTTTCTACGCTAACTAGTCCTTCACTTTTTGAGGTATTGAGCTGAATCAGCTATTCCTATTTCCTATTCTGCAAGCACACAAAAAAATAGGTGCTATAGGAACTATCGCACTAAATTGGCATAATCTGCATTGGGTATATGAACGTCGGTTCCGTGTGAAATTAGCTTTTCTTAAGTTTTTTTTTTTATTTTTTAATTTATGTACACTTTATATTTGGAATTTTGTTTTAAGTTAATGGATGTAATTGGCTCTGAGTGTCCTGAGAAGATTTATTTTAATGAACAATACATTGGGTACCGGGTACCAAACACTGGAGCACACGGTAGCTTTCTTATTTGTTTAGTTTTGGTTTTAGACACATGTACGAGTATTCGTAATCCTAACTGCCACAGGAATGTTCGGGCCAAAATGATTGACGTAACCACTTGGTAAAACTGCAAGCTCGGTTCAACTTTTGAATGTCGAAACTAGTTTCGACAATTTAGTTGAAAACTTTGACATCCGTTTCATCGAATATGATGTATATGATGTGGCTTTATAGGAATAAGAAACTCAAAACATTTCTATGTTAAATCTTTTTTTATTATTCGAAATTAATATTTCTGTTAAAATTTCATTGATAAGATGACACAAGTGTATCACTTGTCCTTTGTCAAACATTTTATTTAATTTTAAGCTGTACTATTTCCCCAGAACATTTTTTAAAATGAAATAAATTTGCTTTAATTAGTATATATCTGATATCTTATCCCGTATCTGATTTGCTGAGCTTACGCATTGCAGCATTTCCAAATACTCGTATACGCCTGTGTGTAGCCCAAGTGTGGAGACGCGCTTCACACGCCCAGCTGGTAGTTACCTGTGGCGTTCCAGTTACATTGTTGCGTCTTCGAAGCAGCAATGACAGTGCCGAAAGTCCGCAGGTGTTGCAAGCCGTAACTCAATGCCTCAATGCCTCAGTTCCTCGTGCCGTGTGGCAAGTTGGGCATTCGGTGGGCGGCAGGGGCGTGTATCTGGGTTCGGCACTGCTGTCTGTCGTTTGTCATAATTGGGCGCGCGTGGAAGATGCGCTCCCAACTTCCTTGTTGGCATTGTTGTCGCCTGCCGCCAGTCGCTTGTCATCATGTAGCTGGCCTGTCAATCTGAAGCAAATGAGCAAACAACCACAGAAGCGAACAAAAAATGCCTGCAAGCTATGGAAAATAAAGCATTTGGCCAAATAAAGTGTTCAACGCTTTTGCCCTGACAGTCGCAGCTCTTGAATTTCGTGTGGGGAACAGCCATCAGTCAACCATCTTAATACCTCATAGAAGATTTATTTATTTATATTATTTAATTCTCATAATTTGATTCGATTCCTATAAATAAACAATAAAATAAGGTTTAGTGGATTGGTTTGTCAAAAGATTTATAGAACCGTTTTTATTTATGTTTTTAATATGTTATTTGGGATGCACTGCTAGTCTTAAATTATAATTTTTTATTTAACTATTATAATTTGTAATATAATAGTTAAATAAACTAAATTTACCAAAGACAAGCCCAATTTGTTCAACCTTCCATGCAATGACTATCCGGTTGTTACCTTAAGAACAGCTTTCTTTAAAATTCAGATGTTATAGAAGTCGTAACCACCATATATTCTGGATGCCTAATAACCGATTACGTATATGCCAAAGAATGGTCACATATTACCCATGTTGATATATAAATATTCAACATTTCATGAGGATCGTGCGACTTTACGGTAATCCCAACCTTGCCCAAGTATAGATGGTTATCGTATCTATAAATGTTGGCGCTAATAATGCCATTAAGTTATAAAACGGTTCCTAGGTCTCCATGTACTTCCTGAAGTCAAGAAGATATTATAAGAAGTATATAAATGAAGATATTAAGATACTAAGAAGTATATAAATGCTTTTGGGTATTTCAAATTTGACTGAGACTTCAATAATGAACACAAGAGTTTTCCGTTCTTGACCTTTAACATTGGCCGCATTGTCATTAGTTTATTAGTTTAATTAAGTCAAAAAACAACCGGCGAAGACCAACAAAATCTCCATCGCAGTCTTGACAGCGCGATTCACAGGGCTCCTAACAAGTGGAAGTTCAAGCCGCATAAATTTGCCACAACGCAAACAGATCCCACATGTCATTATATAAAGCAGACAGGCCGCCGGCAGCGGAGCGAGTGGAAAGTGAGATAATTGGTGTGGAAAACTGGGAAAAGATTGCGCGGCGTAGGAGCCACACAGACCCACTGTGCCTGGGAGACTCACTTCGGCTTCTGTTGTCAGTCTTCTGCAGGCGGAACCTCGAGTGGCAAATGGAGAAAGAGACACTCCATGGGCGCGCGACAAAAATCCAAATGCAAGTGGCAGTGGCAACTGCAACCGCGATAGTCGCACACCAATAAAAGTCGTAAAAAATGACTAATGAATGAATTTGCCTATTAATGAGCAAAAATGCAAGCGACGAGCCGTTGAGAGATTCGCACGCATGCCAATGACTTAATTTTTTTATGGAGCCGCGTGTGGCATGTGGCTATAGGTCCCCCCAGATGCCCCTGCTGCCCCAGCTTGGGCAGCTACTTCCTCTACGCCCACCTGGGCCATCAGTCATCTGGGTCCGGGGAAGTCCACAGGAGGGACATTCAATTGGGCATCTCGGCAAGAAATGCAGCCGCAATAACATCGGCCATTCATGACGGCAATGATCGTCATAGCGATGACGATGATGTGATGATGATGATGATCATGATGGAGACGAGCGAGAAGAGTGAAAGGGGAGCTGACGTAATGTGGTTGCATCTTCTTTTTTGGCACCATTCCACCTGGTATCGATGGGGTAAGCTAAGTCACGGCCCGGTTGCGCAATATCTAATTGTCTGGCAGGAAACCGAAGATGTCTCCCCACAGCGGTTCCGCTATTGCCCGGCCACCGATCCCGATCCCAATCCCGCTCCTGTTTCATCTTCCCCCTCTGTTGTCAGTGGTCCACCCCACTCTTGGCCAATCGACGGCCAGGTGGCAGCCAAGATATGCCGTTTAATTAGCAATATTTGTCAAAGTGTTATAAAATACTGCCTAGGCAGGTCTCATTTCGGGCGACGGTGTCTTCATCTCCATTCACAGCTGAGCCCCAGCTCAAGTACACTCGCCGAAAATGGAGAAAGCCAAGCAGGAAGAGGGAATTCAATAGGCAAATAAGCCTAAGCACTTGTATAAAATATTTAAGTATTTTATAAACAAAATAAGGATAGATACTTTAAAGTAATATTTAATTACTTTAGAAACAATGCTACTTGCAATTGTTTTTAGTTTATAACACTGAATTTAAAAAATTTTCTCCCTTTTATAAAAGGTTTTAGCTTTCTTTTCGATTTAATTTGTAATTTATTTTGCCTTACCTGCAAAAGTTTTGACAAGAAGCTTGCTAGGGATTGCATTAGGTATAAATATATTCTTTATTTGCATAGATCTTTTGTCAGTCAATCTATAACTGGTTTCTCTATTTAGGGGGTAGATATAACCTTCGAGTACCCTTCGTTGTGTTTCAGGAACCACTCTCTGTTTCAGTCATTTAAATGTATACCATTTTCGTAGCTTTGAGTGATAATATGATATATTGATTACTTCAACTTATCACTAGTACAAAAATATATAAGAAAGGTAAGTGAATAAGTAAGTAAACAAATAAAGATAGATATAGATAAACATGGATTGAAAATATATTCGGTGTTTACGAATTAATTTGTAGATTTTAATCAAAGGAAGCAAGGGTGTGAAGCTATCTTCTTGTGTAATGCAAACACTATAATTGCACATCTTGTTAATAAAAGAAACCTTGAAGAAGTTGCAATACATGTTTGGCACTATTTTTGGTGACAGATAGCTGAAGCTTGTTTTTTAAATAATTTACTTGCGACCTTCAAGAGGTGATGTGAGATGAAATTAACCTACAAATCAAGGAATAGCTTTACCATTTCGATAAGGGTAACAGCTCGAGGGAACATGGTAACATCTATTCAAAGTTTACGCCTTTTCAATACGCATTTCAGCGCTCAGTGCGACCTTAGCACAACCATTTCCTGGATCTGAGCCATGTTAGTATTTTGCACTGTGTAGCAATGAGGAAATCGACTGCGGCGGGTGCAGCTGCCTACCTGCCTGCCAACTTCCAACTGGCAACCAAACAGCCACCAGGGTTCGGGGCAGGAGTGGGCAGCATCACCAGCTCTACGAGCGGACTTTTGCGACGAGTCTACGCAAATTGGAATGCGAGACCTCTGACTGTGTGGATAAAGCGGCTGGCTTGACTTAGCTTTGCTTTTGGCCAGCTATTGCGTAACGTCTGAGCCAGTGAGCCGGTTTCAGCAAAATTGCATCTGCATCTGCATCTGTATCTGTATCTGCTGTATCTGCTGTATCTGCATGTGCAACTGTATCGTGTGTTCAAAGGACGACTGACCATAATCAATGCTCCGTCTGCGGCTCAGCATCTTCTTGCTTAATGGCCATTGCAAGTTGCAACAGAGCCCGGTAAGGCACCTCGCTTTGGTTGTTGCCATTAATAAGCGTTAATACTTTGTTGGCGGTGTTCAACATGTTGTTAACTCGCAGTCAGCAGTCCGGCCGACCTTGGCGGAAACAAGTGAATGAAGTGCCCGCTCATCTTTCTGAACGGATTTCGAATTTCGGCCAGCACTTGGCGCCAGTCTCCGGCCTGTCGTGCCTGGCGGCCACCTGCTGCTAAATCCGCCAGAGCCCATAATGCCACTGCCCCGGCCAAGTTTGCACGCACTTTCAACTCTGATTATCCGGCCAATTAATTTGGCGTTTCGATTAAGCCGCCTAAACGCACCCACCGCCTCGAATCACCTGCTCGTTGGCCCCCCGTGGACCCGGGACGGTGCGTGATGCAACTGCAATGAAATCAATTTATCGGCCTGCAATTAGCGCTGCTTCATTTACCATGTATGTGGGTCAGCCGAACCGTGGCAACAATGACATTAACGTCGACACTCGAGCACCTGCAGCTTCGGCTTCAATTCCAGCTCCAGCTTCACGTAACAAATTGGGGCAGGCCAAGTGCCAAGCGGCGAGTGAAGAAAGGCACGAGCAATTACCGGTGAGATGACGACGATGACGTTGCAGACCGCCATGGAGGCCTCTCCTTCTCCGCCTCCTGCCTCTCTCCACTTGCACTTGGATTAGGCCTGATCCACGAGCCCCTGATTGAAGGTCAACCATGTGTGAACGTGAGTGTTTGGTTATGGCTTATTGTTCGGCGGATAACTGCTTGCTATTTCTAGTTGGCAGTTGCATTGCAACATTCCAACAGCTTCCCGCTCAATGGGGCGTATGTGCAATAAAGTTGGTTGGATGGGATGGGAAATTCACTTGATAACCCAGAAATGCCATAGAACTCCAACGAAGAATGCAACTTGAAACGTACAACTTGAATCTGAAGTCAACATCTGAACAATAACTAAAGGGGAGCTCTGGACTAGAGGGAAGACCAAAACAAATCTGGCAAGATGGACAAGATAGTTCCTAAGCGAGCTATATGACCTAAAACTTAGTTGCTGAGCAAATTTATATATCAGATATATATAGATAATAAGCATTAACAAAGCAATAATTGCTTAGGTCAGCCGTCTTTAAGTCAGTTATTAAATAAAGTAGTCCATGGTTGGAATCGGAATTTAAAGGTCGAACCCTGAAACGTAAGACTGTCCATTAAAATCATCCTTAAACCAAGGCGTTTTATTTTATTTATACTTTACCAAATCCTTGCATAAAGAGCTTTTATAAATGATAGAACCACTACTCGCCCATCCTTCGAGCATTTAATTGTTTAAAAGATTTATTTTATCATAATTAAAAATTATTTTGACTTGTTTTGTATCAATTTCGAACTGTAAGATTTGTGTTAACTCTGTTTAAGTGATTTAATCGAATTCCATTTTTAAGATACTGCTAAGCAAATCTAGTTTCGGCATATCTTTCTTTCAAATGGAAATTAGAACCCGCCTTAGTGTGAAATATTTCCAGTGCTGCTTACCCTGATGATGGTAAGTGGCTACTTAAATATTTTTTGACTCGACCAGCAAATAAGCATGGCCATTAAGGGATTAGTTAGATTAGAAGTGCCAAAACATTTCCCCGAAATGTAAAGACCCATCGGACCTTTCTCTTTGGCTTCCCCTTCCTGATGGGCAGCCGCTAAACGCTCAGCCTAAGTCGCTTTCCAGGCAATTTCACACGCTTCCTAGCCGGGAACCGAACTGAGGAAACCTGTCTGCCTGCCGATCGTGTCATACTGGTAATATAAGGCACTGCATAACCTACATATAAACGTCCAGATCAATAAAGAGATGCCGTAAATTATGCAACTGGGTGAGCAGGGACAAGACAGCCGCAGCGCAGCGAAAGGTGTTTCCAGAGCCCGCGGCCGATCCACCAAGCCATCCTGCTCCGTCCACATCCACGACATCTTCGGCCGGCAGTCGCAGTCGCAGTCGCAGTCGCAGTTGGAGTCGGAGTCGGAGTCAAAGCCAAACCCGATCTGCTGGGCACGTTTCAGGAATTTCAATTTCATTTTGCACAACAAAAAGCCAAAACTGGCGAAATAAAATCCGAGTCTCAGTCGCAGGCGAGCCTGTTGCACATTCTTCATTATATTCGTGTTTTTTTTTTGTTTTACCTAATTTCAAGTTTTGGTTTTTTGGTAAATTGGCTTAACATGTCGGGGGCCTCGCTTCTTTTCGGTCTGCTTTTCCTTTTGCAGTGCCTGCACTGAAGGCCGTCTGCTCCTCGGCCATCGTCTCCTCCCCTGGCTGCTCCTCCTGGGCCTGTGATGTAACCTCTGGGCGAGCAGACTGTCGGTTTCAATTTGTGCATATTATTTACGGTGCGTCGGATCTGCCAAGGGGTCAGTCAGGCAGTCGCGCTCTGTGACCACTCTCGATACCACAAACCTCACCTCTGACTTGGCCCTCTTCTGGGGTGTTAATTGTTGCCAACTGTTTGGTCTTGACGCGTTTATCAAAGGCTAATGCCCAAATTATTGGACGTCCATAAAGCGCGCGCCTTATAACCATGCTAAAACCAGCATTCGGCCCCGGTAGTCACTGATGCGGATCACCAACCCCACACTGGACAAAAAAATAATATCCCGGATACTGTATTTGGGAAGAATAAGTCGATTTTTGAAGAGTATAATTGGGAACTAAAAATGGTCTTAAATAAATAGTAGTGGCTGATAAGTAATGTAAGTGGAAGACTCTTAAAATTGTATAAAATATGTACGAGTATATATTGTAAAGCTTAGTGGGTGCTAAAATACAATAAGATTTTATGTTAATTAAGACCGAACAATATCTGTTCAATTTAACAATTTAGCTGTCAAATATAAAAGGTTAACGCAGCTCAGTAAAGTAAAAATATATTAAATTGATGAACCAAAATTGATCCTTCAGCATTTATTGAGTGCAATTAGGTCAGAGTTTTATGGTGCCTTGAATATCATTGTAAGCCAATTTGGTGTCCAAAAAAGTGCTGAGTTGTGAGTATGTGCCCGGCTTCTGTCACGCGCATATTATTTAGCATTATTTTAGGAATAAATATCCACTCAAATGGCTTTTTTATAGACATTTGTAAAGCCACATTTAAAAAATTGCAAGCTATTATTTTACTATATCTACACAGAGAGAATTATACATTAGATGAGAAGAAAGAAAACGTAAGTATTGGGAAAAATAACTCTATTTAAGAAAAGTTAGTATAAAATATTGTAAGAGGAGTAAGTAAATTATCAAATGATTAAAAAAGGTAAATTAATCCTCAAATTAAGAGCTTTAATCCCCACACCCAATTATAATTCTCTCATTAATTAATTTGCCATTATTCTTGAAATCTGAATAATATTTCATCATTTATGAATATTTTTCGCACACAACTCTACATTATAATATATGTAGTTTGCAAACAAAATACTTTTGAAAAATGAAATATAAAAATACCTTTAACTCTGTGGAAACTTAAGTTTCAGACATATTAATGCCTCGCTCTATATCGATAGATATAGATTATTATGTAGCTAATGGTTTTTTCCCTAAGTGTAGTCTTGACGCAGGTGGCGCTTAACGTCTTCATGCTGCGCAGTCCGTCCGCTGAGGTCGCTTTGCCATTTGAGCGCTTAGGTCGACCCGTCCATAAATGGCATTTGCTGTTGTCCGGCGAGCCGGATTCCTCCGAGCGCCTCCTCCATGCCGTTCCGCTGTGATCATTTCGCACGCAACTGGACTGGACTGAACCCAGTCTGTGCTAATTGCCAGCCGCTCAAGTTCGAAGCGCAGAGTCGGACATGGTTAATCGGGCCATATAAAACGCGGGCACGTAGTCTTGGGCTACAGCTTAAGACTACTTAGCGGATTGGCCCACAGCGGCGGAGGCAGGCGCTCCACGCCCACAGCCCAATTGACCTTATCGATAGCGGCTGGGGGAGGTGAACCACTTTGCACCGCGCGAAATGATTGATCGCTGCTCTCCTCCGGATTTCGTTACCTTATTGCCTTATTGCCTTATTAGAGGATGTTTTGCGTGATGTTTGCCGGCGATCGCGGACGATGATTAATGGTTGAGTCTGAGTTTGCTGCTGATTAACTGGGACCTCTTGTAGTAATTTGGATTAAATATAACAGTTTTGGGCGAAATACAATCGAATTTAAAAGTGGCAGCGAAGATGCCTTTTGGGAGTTTTCAGATTAAAAACCTTGACTTTATGAAAGCAACATGCAATTTTAAAATTAAACTTGATTTAAATTTGATTATCACTTAAACAAAAACAAAGATTAATAAGCATGCATTGAGATTATCGAGTGCCGCCTCGACTTTGAGTTATTCAGTAATAAACAGAAGCTACATACTCGTATTGTTAACTTACGTAACATAAATAAATGGAAGTAAATATAATTAAAAAGTGGGAAACCGAAAGGACAAATGTTGCCAACAGTCCTAGGAAATAAGACAAAAATGTAAGCTCAATATAACAATCGAAATCAAGTGGAACATGCAAGAATTCAAGGATTGCTTTTTAAAACTGTCTAAAACCAGCGGCATCCAAAACTACCTTTCTGAGAGCTTAATTGTTGTACTGCTGCTATTTATTTATTTATTTATATTTTGTAATCTGCTATTTAAAGTAATCTTCCTAAACACACTCCCTATATCTCTTACTGTAAGTCAACAATACGATAACACGACTTTAGCTTTAAGTACACCTCTCTAATTTCCGCCTGCGCAGGAACTCCATTGGTGTGGCACTTGGCCCAATCACCGCCGACAACATCATAATTATGTCTAAGCCGCATTCTGGCTCTGGGTCGTCTTCTGACCATCTACTCGTATTTCGTGAAGACAGCGCTCAAGTGATCCGTGGACTCGGACTCGGACTCGGAAAGCCAACGCACGGCACTCGAGCCAATGACAGGCCCACAGTACGTATACGCATTCGCATTGTCTCGTCTCGGCTTGGCTGTTGGCTTGTTGAGGCTGCGTCGTTACCTTGGGAAAATCCGCGCAGTCATCGGCGGTCCAAGAGCAGCTCCGACCTGAGGTGGCTCAGGTGAGCGCCGCCGCTTCACTCTCACTCTCTGCGGTTTTCGTTTTCGTTTACATCTCGCCTCTCGGCTTTTGCTTTGGCTTTTGCTTTCAGTGGGACGTCGGCAGCGACGCGGCGCCTCGGCTGCGTGCATTTTGCACATGGATCGAGCCAAAGCTTTGGTCCGCTGGCTGGCTTCACTGTTGTTGCTTTCTTTTGTTTTTGCCGCCTCCGCTGCTGCTGCGAAGCCAGCTTCGACTGAGACTGCGACGGCGACGGCGACTGTGGCGGCGACAGCGACTGCGGGCTCGGTGGCTCGGAGACGAGACCATTCAAAATATAAATAGATGTGCATCCAGGGAAATGCGAATAGTGTTCGTAGAAGACCTCAGCGGAGGCACATATCAGCTCCTTTTGTTTTGACGCGCTGTTGGTGGAGCAAGGGATACCAAGCATGAGATCCCTAAGTCTATTGGTTAGTGTCCGCGGCACCCAGGTGCACCAGCAGTGAATCCTCAGAAAGTGCAGACAACATAATCGAACTCACAGAGACAACAACACAAGTGTTAAGATGATTAAGTGAACCAAAAACAAAGATAATATCACAAAATAATCCCCTCTTAAAAAAAGAAAACAAATAAATAAATCATAAGCTGAAAATCATTACCTACATTTAATATAAACCAACAAAACAAGTCTGGCATGTAGTTATGAGGAACATGTCTTCGAATCGCAGAGCCTTCTCTTTAATATTTATAGATTACTTAATTAATTAAATAATTAACTATTGGTATAAAACTCTCCAGAGCTTACAACTTATATTAGTTCACTTTAATTATGTAACAATTAAATATTGCATGTAGTTTTCACTGAGCGATTTCACTGAGCGAATAAAAAATAAATAAATAAACTTATTTGGAGAATCTATACTCGAACTAACACTTCGCTCTTCCCCCCTCAGCTACTCAGCGCCAGCTGCGCGCTAATTCTTAGCTTGGCCTATGCCCATCCCCCCGAGGGAGGGTGGCAGCAGAAGCTCACCTGGAAGGAGGATTGGGTGAAGGTGTGGAAGACCATCAAGAAGGAGGCGTGGGAGACCAAGTGGAAGAAGGTCTCGGTTCCCATTTGGAAGGAAGTTAAGGTATGGTCACTAAGAAGAAGTCCGTGCTGAGACCAAGAGCTAACAGATCATCCGTCTAGGTTCCCGTCTGGAAGGAGGAACAGGTGCCCGACTGGAAGATCGTGAAGAAGCCCAAGATCGAGGAGAGGGAGGTGCCCGCCTGGAAGGAGGTGAAGGTGGCCGACTGGAAGAAGGTGACGAAGCCCATCTGGGTGCCCACCCAGGTGGCCGTGTGGAAGGAGATCCAGGTGCCCATCTGGAAGGAGGTGCAGGTGCCGTTCTGGAAGGAGATCCAAGTGCCCATCTGGAAGGAAGTACAGGTTGCAGACTGGAAGCAAATGTTTGAGCCCCAATGGGTAAGTGAGACAGCAGCATTAAAGGCACAGTACGCAGACTAAGAGCGAACTTCGTGCAGGTGAAAATGGGCATTCCCGGCGAGAAGTACCTGGGCAAGGATCACGACGGCTGGGAGTACCTCAGCCACGACCTCTGGCGCAAGAAGCTGGTCTGGAAGCCCGTGTGGAAGAAGGTCTGGCGCACCGAGAAGAAGCAGGAGTGGAAGACGGAGAAGGTGCAGGAGTGGCGCACCGAGAAGAAGCAGGAGTGGAAGACGGAGAAGGTGCAGGAGTGGAAGCAGGACAAGAAGCTGGAGTGGAAGGACGAGTGGGTTCAGGTAAGTCGCCAAGCTATTTCAATGTGATCAATCGCTGATCATTGCATTCCGTGTTCAGGTGTGGAAGACCGTGAAGAAGCAGATCTGGATCAAGGAGAAGCGCGAGACGTGGATCGAGGAGAAGGTGCAGATCTGGCGCACCGAGAAGCGCCAGGTGTGGGCCACCGAGAAGCGGCAGGCGTGGAAGGACGAATGGAAGTCGGTCAACGTGCCCGTCTGGAAGGATGTCAAGGTCCAGGAGTGGAAGAGGGTCTGGAAGCCCGTCTGGGAGAAGGTGTGGGTGCCAGTGAGCCATGTCCCTGTCGTTCCCAGCCACGGCTGGGCCTAGGTCCGCGTCACGGATCCGGCTCCGGGTCCGCGCTTAGCCGCTGGCTAGGCGACAGCACTGATATCTGATAACTGATCCCGCTGCCCTCCGGGAATCTGCCCTCCAGCCTCCGCAGATCACCTTTGTGTACAACTGAATCCCCTGAAATTGTTACATAGACTTAAAGTTGTAAGGCATTACGTCCCCTCCATCCTCCCGCCTGCCCTCCTTCATTTTGTACAAACACTTCATACCTTTCGTTACCTGCTGGAACCCCCTATCACTCCATATCGCTTCCCCAAGTGTACAAATTAGTCATGCGCGCGTTTTTGTCTCTAAGTTATACGAAATTCAATAAAAGAAAAACAAAAAATTGTACAGAGCTCTGGTATTTTTAGACACGTCTGTGTAGGTGTGCGAGGTGTTGCAAGGGCAGGCCGCGGTGGAATGGCTTTGTAAATATGTACTTAAACATAATTATAATCCGCACACGGACCACACACACACACACCCACAAATTGATGTACAGAAACTCATTCATGTAAAGCTGACATAAAAATAAAAACTACCACGAAGAAATAATAATAAACAAAAAACATAAAAACTTAATGCTTTTGTACAGGCTTGGAGTACACTGTAAACTGCAAAGCATCGCCACCGGGTGTATGGAGCAATTGCGGTAGTTTTGGGGATGATTCAAAGCCCATTACGGCGAAGATGCAACTCATAAAAAGTGGAGTTCGGCCCACGACGACACCCGGAAGTTAGATAAGTGCCGAAAAACCCGAAGAAGTCGGCGTCATCGTTCAGCTGGAATTGGCAAAAAGGCCATGAGCCAAAGTCAACAACTGCAATGGCGATGTTGATGATGGTGATGATGATGCTGATGATGCTGATGCTGATGTCTGCGATTGGTATTGGGTTGCCTGTTGCCATTTTCAGCTGGCCGCCTGCTAGATGCCAAATAAATCTCAAGGAAGCATCTATGCGGCAGATAAGCGGCAACAATAACGTTGCCACTTCCTGTTGCCAAGTTGCACTCGAGTACAGCTGCCCCAGCCAAAGATTCGGTTTCAGATGCAGTTTCAGCCTGTCCACGCCGAAGGGAATGCGGAGTGGCTACAAAGGCACAGTGGGTGCAGCATGTTTAATTCTGGCTTATGTCGGATTACTACTTAGAAAAAAAAGATAAGAATACCTGTCATGCTAACTAAATAGAAATATGATGAGCAAATTAAATATGCAATTAAATTTGTTGATATGTCACGTTTTCATTTGTAAATCTTCCTTAAATATAAACAAAACGAAGAGGTCTGACTAGGAGTAAGAAAGGGTCTTGCCGGCACATGGAGAGTATGAAATTTTGCTACTTTCTTAGTAATTAATATTTATTTCTCATATCTAGCCACTTTTTTAAATTTCCTTAAGCAGAATAATGAGGGGATATATATATAGTTTTATTGGAAACGTAGCATATGGAACCACTGTGGACCAGCGGCATCGCATCTAACAGCTCTGCCATTCCGAGTCAGTCGGTCGCGTCGCCTGTTCGGCGGCAAGTGGCAAGTTGCAACATGTTGCTTTAATTGACTCCCCCCCGCCATCGCGCAGTGTGTCTGTGTGCCAGAAAGCGAAACCCGCATAAGGTTAGCAGAGGAAGCCAACTGCTTCAGTTGCAGTTGCAGTTGAAGCTGCGATCCGTGCCCCGGGAGCTGCTGCGCTGATTAGGTAACCGAAAAGCCGCCAAAAGTTCGAGTTCAAGCAAACATTCCGTTGGGAAATCTCAGCCAGTGGCTGCCTAACGACGCTGGCGAAGATTTTGCCAAATCTACAATTGATGTGGCTTGCAAATGAGTTTGAGGCAGTGGATCCAGCGGCAGACAGCGGCAAAGATGAGCGGCGGATAAGCCCACAAATGCAGTTTATTGTTAATGAGCACAATGGGCCGCCGCCGTTGCTCCGGGGATTTCCTTGATTTTTGGTAATTGATTTTTTCCCCATTTACATAATGCTCTTTAACCATTTAGGGTTCTGTCAGAGATGGCGAACAATTAGGGACTAATTAAGCCAAGGTCGCGTCCAAGCTGCTTTCGTGGGCCACAAAGGAAATCGATTTGATTTCCATTTCAAGATTTTCAATATGATGTCACACCGCCGGCCATAATCTATTGTTTTCCCTTCCAGTTGGCCATATCTACTATGTATAAATGGGTCTCAAATTCAATTTGGCCGTATCATGAGTCTTTAGTTGGTTGGACTTCAATTGTTGCACTGCATTCCGCTTTATATAACAGGCGAACAAGTGTCATGCTAAGCTCTGATTTACGAACGTCGAAAAAACAACAGCAACCGATACTTAACGCATTTGAGTGTAGCACATAATTGTTGTTGTTTTAATTATTAAAGCAGCCGCAGCAGCGGCAACAGAGGCAGCCACTTCAGCATTGCACAAGCAGCAGGCCAAAACAAAACGTAGCCAGCCACACAGACGACGAGAGAAAGAAATTGAAAAAATGTAATAAAATAAATTTGAGCTAACAAAACAAAAATTAAAACAGCAACACAAAAAGCGAAAAACATAAGCGCAGCAGCGACAGAAATATTTTATTGTAATAAATCTTTTGTTTCCACCCCGCGACGCAGCAACGCAGCAGCACCGCAGCAGCAAGCAACACCCAGCAAAAAGCCGCAGCAAAACATTTCTTGTACAAATAACTATGTGTGGTATAGCGGCTCAGGTTCAAGACGGCAACCGCAGCGGCAGCGGAGCACGTGATGGACTCGGAGTCGCTCTTGCCGAGCGTGAAGCTGCGGACGACGACGACGCCAACGGAGGGGTTATTGCTCGCCAGGTGCTGTTGACTCTGGCCGCGAATGTGGGTCAACACCGAGCAGAGGCTGGAGCGGAGAACTGGAGCAGAGGCGCACAGAGGCACACAGCCTCCCTCATCGGTGGGGTGACATTAGGCAAGTGCAAGTGATGCAATTGTTGCAAGGTCGCCGACGACACTTGCTGATTGGGCCACGGTGGCCGCGGAGGCAGGAGTGAATTAGCGGCAGCCCGTAAACAGAAAATGGGGAGTGAGGCAACGCGACTAAGACACTAACTAGGCACAACAGCCATGACGCTGCTGAAATGGCAAGTGAAATAATGTTGCAAACGCGCGCTTCAAGTACTTGCAGCCAGCGGGGCCCGGGGGTTGGGGACCTGAAAGATAATTAAAAGGCGGCACGGAGATTGCGTTGTCAACGCGCTTGTCCCGTATCTCTAATCTATATAGATGCCATTTTATAGCTGACCAGTCACAGCCGCAGCTGCGGCACAAACAAAAGACTCTGGCAACGAACTCGCGCTTGGCCAACTCATCCAGGCAGGCCGTCAGCGCAACTCTTTTTCCCAATTTATTCAATTTTGTGAAGTGACAAAGACTTTGACAAATTATTGATGCCGCTTTTAGCTCTGCCTCGCATTCAACATCATTAGTGACGGAGGTATGAAGTCATAAAAGCGGCATTGATATGCTTTAGTTTTTTTCTAAACGATATTCAAAGAAGTTTTTAATAAAACTAAATAAAATATATAACTGCACCATTTGGGATTACAAAGTGATAATGATTTTAAATTAGACTAGTGGCTATGGTTATTCGATTCGATTTACAAATTAATGGGTCTAATTCGCCTTATTAGGCTGGCTATTACATTTATTGTTTAATAAATACTGCCTCTTGGTGTATTATTTTTGAAATTCCCATCATTTTCACTCGGCCTATGCAAATTGCGGCATGATGCCCGTTTTGGCCTACTTGTTCCACCTGCTGTCCCGCCCCCATTATCCAGCCACTGGTCATGCTCAGCGTCGAATGCCGCTCCAGCACCATCGGCTTGCATGGGACTCATTTTATTCATTCATATGCAAACGATTTGATTGTCAAACATTGTTTTTATTGTTGTTGCTGTTGCCATTTTACTCTTATTTTCTTTGGCCCCCCGTCTCTCTCTCTCTCTCTCGACTGATTTATTGCCACGCTTCAAGACAATTGCAGTTTATGACTTCCTCGGAGTTCTGCGACTGATACGCTAAATGATCAATATTTGATGGGAGTATTTGTCATGTTTCCACCTGGTAGCCAGTAGCTGGTAGCCAGTAGCTCGCAGGCCATTTAGCGCTTAAACGCTTCCATTTGCATGATGAAACCTTTTTGCCATTTCTGTTATGCAGCCGCGTCACTGCGACAAAGACAATGCACAATTGTGGGGTGTGCGGAGCGCCAATCGCAATTGTTTGCGAATAATTTTCAGCTTTTTCCTTCGACCACATCCACGTACATACTCGTATGTAGCTGGCGGCTACTGCGGGGCGTTGTCGAAAAGTGGGCATGACCGCGTGGCTTTATATTTAATGAGCAACATTTAGTTGTAAATCATCAGATTTTGCAACAATTAATTATATCGTATTACGCAAGGCCACCGCTCGGTGGAGAGTGTGAGTTGGAAATAGCTTTGATTGAATTGGGTAATCGTCGTACTTTTGTGTATGCAAATAATGATGAGTGCCGCGACTTGGGAAACTTCTGCAAATCTGGAACTGCAGGTGCCGCAGGTACGCGGAGCTATTGGCGTGGCCAACTGCCAGTGTTTGCATCAGCACTTGTTCTTTGCAGAGAGCTTAGCCAGTTAGCGCTAACTGGATGTGCAAATTCCAAGTGCTGCCACCGAAGGCCAAATATTTGCGGGCAAAACAAAAGCTCTTCGAAAGGTGCGTTTTTTTTTGTCCTACTTTTCAAATTTTCCGCTAAGGGCGGCCAGTTTTTCGTCTAGCTGTTGAAATATATCGGACAAATAAATTCCGTGAGAAGAAAATTGGGTTGTTTACCTAAGCTAACATGACTAAATTACAGCTGACTTAAGCCTAATCTGAAGTTTTAAACAGTTTACAATTCGGTGCCTAGACTCATCAAACACACCGTTCTGTACGATTTTAAAAAAAAAGGCTTAAATTGAAAACATTGAAACAAAGTTGAATAATTCTTATTTTGAGTATGGTTAAAAGTAATTTGTTTCTCAATATTAAGATCCCTTCTTATCGTTAGTCTCTTCCCGAAAAAGTGACCATTCATATTAAGCAAGAAAACTTATTTTTTGATTGCGATGAATGTATCACATATATACTCTTATATGTTATGTACATATATGTATCTCTTATTACCTTTTATTCTTAATTATTTAAATATGTTCTGGAATGCTTAAGTTCTTACATATGTTTAGCGATTTACGTTCTCAAACAAAAAATATAGAATTGCTTTGTTTTGTTATCACAACATTTACTGTTTTCCTATTGCTCAAATATCTGAATCACTTGTTTTTCAAAGTACACTAAATAGTCCAATGTTTTTAAATTTTCAATTGTTTAACTTAAAGCTAAATAAAGACAAAATGCTATTACAATGACATTTTTACCGCCTTTTTTCATTTAATATGAAATAAAACATAATTAAATTCAAACTTGATTGATCTTCTGATTTCAAAACCTATCTTACGACGGTTATAATGTAATCCTTATATAGCTTTCTACGATCGAGCAATCGTAAGCTGATTTCAGTTCTGTGTACGATATATCGTATATGTAGTAAATATCACTACGTGAACGGCCGTCCATAGTGATAAGTCAATTACTTTTTTCATATTCAATTTAATAAGATGTCGAATAGGCAATTTTTTTTTTAATTTTGCAAAGGCAAACTTACCCGCTTTTAAAATTGGAGCCCCATTTTGGTGATTGGTTTGAAATACATATAACGACCAAAACATTCCAAAGTGAACACTTGAAGATGTTTTAAAAAAAAGGCCAGGGTTACATGAATTAATTCTGAATTCAACTTTGTTTAGAACAGATTTATACGTGTCACATAAAAGCTTAAATGTTTTCAAAGAAAAAATACTTTACATATAATAATCACATTCTACATTAAAGTAAAGTAAAGTAATAACATAATTTCATACCCAATGTAAAACCAAACAACGCACAAAAGTATGTTAAGTATGTTAAAACTTCGGCACGAAGTCAATTTATATAGAGATGTATATTTATTTATTTATTTAAACTAGTGTACTGCTACCCAAAGGGCAACTTAATCTGGTTGTACAAATTATCATTTTTAGCTCAACAAACCAATGAAGAATAGTTTAATACCTATTAGTAAAATTGTAAACAATAAAAAAATTATTAATTACTTATACAAGGGGTATTGAATTGGTGAATAATAAATGAAAACACGTTAAGGATCTTCCTGCGAAATAAATGAAACTTCTTTCTTTTGGTTTTATCCAACATAAATTGGCATTTATTTAATTTTATTTAGTTTCTGCTTGATTTTAATGACACTGAAACTGGAAACTGACAAAGTTTGGCTGTCGCTCGACGTGCATGCAATGTGGTCGAGTTTCGGGCGGTGACTGTACCAATAGACCCTACGTGGAGCGAATGCGAGATGGTTGTTGTGCGCGGACAGGCCGAGTCTTGTCAATATTCAATACATTCAATATTTAATATAGGTAATATATGTATGCTTTCGTAATTGTAATTAGTAATACACATATTTGTAGTATTCAATTTGGGGTTTACCATATAATGTCGCGCTTAATGATTACGAATTCTTCCCACTGCGGGTATTGATTCTTCTCTTAATTTCGTATAATATTCGTTCTGCTAAGAAGGAGCGAGTGGTTAGTATAAATGCGTTTTAAACTGCTGTCCCATTCGGTTACAAAATGTAAGTGTTGCTTAGTTCCTCTGACGTGCGTTGAAGTTGAATGTACCTTGTATGTGTTATACGTGTGTCTGTCTGTCTGTCTGTCCGACTTTCTTATTAATGATGCGAGCTAAATTTTGATTAATGCGTTTTATGTAAAGTTAAGTAGAAAATTATTTGTATATGTTTGTATCATATATGCGTGTAAGCTTAACGCTTAAATAATTACAAGTATGTAGCGGGCTTAATCAATGCATAAAGTGAAATATCGATTGTAATATTTTCACAGTGAAGCAACACAAAAAGCGTATTCATGCACGATATACGAGTATATAGTAATAGTATGAAAAATGGTTTGATGCACTTTTATGTTTCGTCGATACAATATATATTATTAGCTTACTTAGCCTAGGTTGTTTAATTTTCAAACCGCTTGTGTATTTATTTATTCGTTTCTCCATCTTCATGCCAAAAGTGTATTTATTTTTGTTTTGATTTTGATTTGCCGAAAAGTTTCTAGGTATATTATGAGAGTAATTAAAATCTTGCTGCTTCGTTACATTTTCTGAAATCCAACGTTCTTGACTCTAGTTTATTGCTTGCTATTCGAATTACTTGAAAATTTGTAAGTGATTTACTTCTTTGGTTTACATATATTGATTAAATGCCATTTTCCTTTACTAATCTCTACTTAATATTTGTAGTTCGTTTGCCGTGAAAATTTGTCGTACACTCATATATGTATGTATATTTAAGCAATTTTCGATTTCTCACAACACTACATTCATATATATTCGATATATCTATATAAAATTGGTATATGCTGTGTAAGAGTGATAGCTTAAGTTGGAACTGAAAGAAAGACACATGAGAACGAAATCATAAATCTAAGAAAGAAGTCTAAAAAGTGTCTCCGTTTCCCGTTGGTTAAATGCAATACACGATGTGCCCAAGGGTCAGGGATCAAAATACGATTCCGATCTCATGGCAGTGCCCTGCTGAAGCCTGAAGGTTGAAGGCTGAAGCGATCTCTACACCTTGAGCAAAGTTACGTTCTTTCCTTTCGCGGTGGCTTCCGCTTCCGGTTTCTTCTTCTTTGCGTCTTCAGTTTGCATTAATCAGTCTTTGTAGTGTTGGTGGTATCTCCACGGATTTTGTGGGCGAATCAAAGGAACCCCAAACAATAAATAAGGAAAAAAAGAGTCTAAACAAATTGTTAAATAAAATCTAAATCAAATATATTTAGCAACTTACAAACTAACAACTTAGGGTAGGTCAAATGAAATGAAATAAACAATTTCAAGTTCTCTTAAAGCTTCAAATGCGTATAACTCATGTCCCAAACTGTATCTTCAGAATTGGTCTCTAAACAACATTGTGCAACTGTGTATCCGTGTGGCTTCTGGGTGTCCTTGGGATCTTGTATAATACATTCAAATGTGGCTGCGATTTGTGCTCTGAACAGTTCTCGGCTTGATCTCGTGGAAGCGCATTTTCGAATTAGAAATAATAGTGATATTAAAATAACACAATCAAGTGTTTGCAGAATAAAAAAATAAAACGAATACAAATACAGATACAGGATAAGACGCACAATTCTACAAAATAATAATCATCACAAATCAACGCGAAACGCAAGTGTGCGCTGTTACAAAATGTATAGGAGAAATTATACAATGCGTATTTGACTAAACATATATCAAATAGACGAGTTAATAATATGACTCTGACTTAGGCTAGGCAAAGGATGAGTCTTCTGCTCCTGGCATAGATGGCAAAAAAGTTTACACAAACAGAGTTCGAAATCGATCTTCTTCTCTTTACACACAAGAATTCTCCATAGTTGCTGATATTTTGGTAGGTATCTCTTACAACTAAAATACATTATTAAAAATTAGTTTTGAATATTCGTAGTTGAATATATATGTATATAAGTATGATCTTTTCTGATTTCTCATCATTTCTCTTTCCCTTTTGCTTTCTTTTTACTCGTGCCGTGTTACTAGTTTCGGTTTCACTAATTTCCCTTAGTATTCCTGCTCACACTTATAGTAGTTATCCATATCTGAATTCATTACCACATGTAGTATATATGTAGTATATTGTATGTATGTTTGGTTTGCTGCTTGCATAGACAATGTAAATATGCTCCGAAGTTCGTTCGCATCCTTTACGTAATTAATTAATTACTTGAAGTAGTTGAATAATCGTATGTGTATATGCGCTATATGGGCGCTATTCGCTCCGTCCTCCTTGTGTGTGTACTGATGATCTGTCTGAGTGTGTGTACCTGTGTGTCTGAGTGTCATTCAACTCCCACGCACTTCATACTCTCGAAACACTAAGCTAAGCTGCCTCGCCCGTCGGGGGCAGGAGAAGCTTACAAATTACACTGCCATAGTATCGTAGGCTGTGAATCCTGCGCCATTTGTTTGTTGGAGTTGGAGTTGTTTTGGGCCGGCTTCGTTTCTACAGATGAGAAGACAAGTGGGATTAGTCACTGCATTTTATAGAAGGATTAATTTGTGGTGAATGTATAAAGGCTGCAACCAAAGCATTGCAAGAAGGCGAGACTGGATCCCGCCTTGGTGGCCGTGTCTTTATGTTCTGTTCGTGGTTTAACACAGTTTACTTCGGGTTTTGTTTGTTTTCTTGTTTTCTTGTTTTTTTTTTTGCAAGCTGAGGCCAAGCGCTAAGCTGCAATAAACAGTTAATACGAGTATTTATGGAAACACTTGATTATATTGTGAACGGCAGACACGGATATGTTGTGGGATCTGCTTATTAAATCGAGTAGTACGAGTATGTCAAAAGTATTTCAAAACATTCAACTGTGATTTGCTTGTCAAACCAAAATCAAAACCAAAACAAATCAAGGACCAAACCAATCCAAATATTAAAAATAATATAAAAATACACACGAAACCGAAGTCAGGGTATATAGTAGAGTTATATATACAATATATCTAGTAGAGGCAATTGTAGTTGGTGTTAGTGGATGTGTGGGCATGCAAGGCATTCGTGATTAGTCACATTTAGTTTGGGTTTAGTTCGAAACTTACAACTGTCGACGACTAGTGTCAGCGATCAAAATATCATTCACAATTAGTGTATTAAACAAATGAACAAGAGGAAAAATTATTGATTACGATTAGTGGGGGGAACTGCATCAGATTTGTACAATCGACTTGTGATTATTTATGGACAGGCTTCTGCCTCTGGTCTTACCTCTCAATCAGTTTACGCATTTCTTCGGTGGTGCGCTGATCTTTCGGTTGTGGGGATCGCTTCACTGCTGCGAGTTCAGCATTTGGGGTTTCGAAAAATTTGCAAAAGAAATTTGGTTGTGTGTTGCCCGAACCGATAGAGTAGGGTATTATACAAATTTAATCAAAATTCCATAAAAGAAAGTGAAAAGAAAAATGCGTAATGAACTTCAAATCAAAATAAACAACATTTGCTTAGTTGCTAAAAACGATGAGTTCGGCCTCCCATCTGGAAACATTAACTTCGTGCAGGAAACGTGGAAATGAGTGCGTATCCCCCTTAATTATGAAACTTAATCGATCCTCTAAGAGGTTGGGTCATGCAGGTTTCTAGTCACAATCGGCTTTTACCCTCTTTAGATACAAACATAGAAAACACTTAGGTACAAACGTGTGCTCCATGAAGTGAAATGAAATGGAAAATGTGCAACAAAATCGAATCTTAAAGGTAATTTAAGAACGGTTAACCAAAACCAAAATAAACTTAAAAAACTTAATTGTAAATGTAAGGTAAAACGGTGATGTATTTTTCAATAAATTGTTTAGCAAAACACAGCATGAATATTTATGGATGAGCGAGACAACAAAAAACTCTCTGGCGGATGTAAGGACACTTTTTGGATGGTCATGACTCAAATTCAATGATCGCTGGAGAGAACTCTTATGAGTAAATAAGGGTTAATGTGAACGAGAGGAAGGGGCTCATGAGAGATCGAAGTATGGGCGGTGATCGGCTTTCGAATGATGATCGTGATCGAATGATCACACTAACTAACTCAACTTCGGCTTGGATCACTCACCATCATTGGAGTCTTCTGATTAATTTTACACAAAATTTCGAAAGAATAGAATTGAAAAAGATGGCGAGTTTTTGATATTAAAATTAGATCAGTCTCTCGAATGTAACACAACGAACGTTAGATATATTTATATTAACTAAGATTTATATTCTAGGCGGACGCTCAAGCCCGGAACTCACCTCCGTAGTTACCGCGTGGTCCGTGGTCGCGGTCGCACTCTGCCTCTGAGATCTCGTTACTCTCCTTGGAGTCGTTGAATGAGGAGTTGCTCATGTCATGGTTGCGTGGCGGCGGTGGTGGAGGTTCCGGCGAGCCATTTCCAGGGTTCCGAGCAGATCCTATGAATTAATAAAAATGATCATAAATGATTCGGAAAATGGGCATAATAAGCCATCATCTCTTCCAAATGAAAACGTAAACATTATCGTGCGCTATGTCTAAACTCGCACGGCGTTACGCATCTTATGCTTTATACTCACCAATACTGCGTCGTCCCATAGATCCGCGTGAGCCGTAGTGATCGTAGGGCTGCCCATAGGGACCTCCGTACTGGGATCCGTACTGATCCTCCTCTGGGGCGCAGTTGGCGGGATCGTCGTATTCCGGACCGGGTCCGGAGTACAGGCTGCCGCCCTGGGAGTTTACGCGTGTGTAGCGTCGCTAAGGAGCATAAAATGTGCGTCAGAACCTAGGCAGATCTACGAGTATATGTATATCGGACCGGAATCGGCGGCCTACTCACGTATTGATCCTCTTCGGCACAATTGGCGGGATCGTCGTACTCGGGGGCTGGTGTATAGATGGAGGACTGTCCACCCTGGCTGTTCTTGCGCTGGTAACGGTTGGCCCGCGGCATGGACTGCGATCCGGAGCGAGAGTGCACGTGTCCAGGATGTCCGGGCGGGAGCATGGTGCCGGCATGGCCGGGAACGGGTCCGGCGTGTCCATTTTGATGGGGGAAGGTCTGGAAATTCATGGCCTTGGTGGGATCCATTTCCTCGCGGAAGCCGAGCAGGTGGAACGTGGCATAGGGGCAGATTTCATCTTCCATGCCTTGCGGTTGCAAAAAAAAAACTCGATTAGCATATGTCTTAGCTGGGAAGGATTCATTGTTTCAGTGGTATTGTTTAGTGTGTTTAGTATGGATCGATGATACCTGTTACCTGTTACTTACTACTTGGTTAGCTTAAGTTAGCTAGATGCGACCAGGACTTAGACTATAGGTTAGTGTAAAAAATAAGTTAAAGTGGGTTAATGCTGTTAATAATGTGTCGATTTGTGGGAATTTACTTATGCATTTTCATACAAAAAATAGCTGGAAGAGTGAATTTCTGAATGTAGAGGAAACATCCTGCTCGAAGGACCAATATTAACATAAAGCATTATGTTTCAGCTTAGACAGTGTGAGCAAATAACTAAAACAAAGACAATATTGAATAAATAAGATGTGTAACGAACATTTGAACTGCCTGAAGCTCTAGAGCTAGACAGAAATCGAGTGCCAAAAACCGTCTAGTGTTACGCATCTTATTCATTTAAATTGCCTATTAGATTAGATTTGAAAGTAAGAATCTACTAATGACATCACTTGCTCTCTTAATCAATATTTTAATATTACACTTGAAAGTATATATTATCCCATAAATCGACTGAACAGCTTCCATGGACTTGACAGGGTGGGGTTAGTGGGGACTTTTCGGGTGGGTAAGAAACAAAAATCTTGGAGTACAGCGGCTGCTCGTCTCCGCTTTTCCGCTTCTACGATCCTCCTACCTGGATGCCTGTAGTGGCACTCGACATTGCCGTGGGCATGACCGTAGTGGTTGCCATGCATGGGCACTGGGGGCGCCTTCAGCTCCTCGTACAGGTTGGGATTGCGTCGCGGATCCCAGGTGGAGTGGTTCGAGCGCAGGCCACCGCGGCCTGGTCGGTTCGTGTGATTTTCGTGTGTCAATGTGGGTCGAGGTGTGTGTTGGATGGGTTCGTTTCGAGTGTGTGGTATTTTTCAATTTCCAATTTCGTACAACATCAAAGTTAAGTCAATGGAAATCATAATCGAATCGAAGCAACCGAAGGGTGCGGGATTTGGAAGTGGGGAAGAGGTTAAACGATAAGTTAAATGGCAATCAAGGCTGGGACGACGGTCCCAAAGCTTAAACGAAAATAAATCCAAATTTACAACAACATTTAGGAACGGGTTCTTCATGGTTCTTTGCATGCCGGGAGAATGGTTGGAGAATGGTCCGGAGAAACTCAAAAGGAAGCGGCTTGAAAAAGCAACACTAAGAATTTTTTGGTTCCGGAAAAGCTTAGCTCGAGTGTGGTGTGTATCTGTGTATGCAAAGGCAACGCAAAATACTTTTCGTTTGTTTTTTTTTTTGTTCGCAAAGTAAATGGAAGAAAGAACTAAGCCCCCGGCCACGAACCGGGGATCTGAGGAAAGGAACCGCTCAGAAGCCCCAGACTTGGTCGGGGGGGTGGCGTTAATAAATGTTGCATTGGAAACTTAGATGCTTACTTATGACTGTACCTCGCTTAATCCGGTCGCAGGTGTTGTAGTTGGAGCCGGGCACCGGGGGAAGCTTCCTGTTGGGCGGTGCGATGTAGCCGAGCTCGTCCCGCAGGTCCGGGCGGCGCTTGTCCAGGGTGGCGCCGGGTCCCATTGTCTGATTGTAAACTACATCGTCTAGAATTAATATATGATATCGCCAACTCAATATTGAAACACTGAAGATGCTTTTCCGTCATCAGTCGTTGCTCGCATACTTTACTTCTGTTTTCGATCTCGACTTGTTCCGTCACTCGATTTTGGATTTGACAAATTACTTTTCGGTTTCGGTTTCGGTTTTTATTTTTTGTTTTTGTTTTTGGTGCGGCATGTCAACACACTAAATGTGCTAATTAGTAGCTCAAAAATACAAGTTACGATTGCGAAAAAGGATTCCAAAAGATGTTACGTGAAGTGTTTTGGTTTTTTGGTTTTCGATTTTAAAATATACCAACGATTACGGTTACGATTGTTAGCAATGACATGAAATGAGCGATGAACTTAATTTTGGATTTGACTCGACTTTACGCTTCTCATCGATCAAAAATCTCGATGGTGATTTCAAAAAGCATCTTAGTTTTGTTTTTTTAACAAAGGGAAAAGTACGAAAAGTATTCAGAACTTATAAACAAATACGATAGATTTGAATTGTCTTGTTTTGTGGGGGATATGTGAATATAGATACAGATAGAGTAGTTAGAGAAGTCGGTTGGATTGTGAAAGTTGCTTAGGTCGTAAGCAAAACGTATATACAACAACGGGGCTAGCATAGATATATCTTTTACTGTGGTTAAACTAATACTGGATATATAAATACAGAACTCTAAAGGCCACATAACAGCTGCGAACAAGCCAATTTCCAATATCATTGTAAACTGATCTGTTTTTCAGATGTTGTCCGGCCGTTTAGGTGCATTTCCTTTAAAGTCATCAATTGATTATCCAATTGTTTCAATGACGGTGATATATCGATGATGGTTTCGAAATGAGCACACAGATATTGACACTAATTGAATATATTATATACGAGTATATATAAATATGATAAATACTGATTGCTTGGTATATTTTCATAGTATTTAATAGTTTTTGCTGTTTCTGTTGGTATATTTTTGGAGTGCGAACTTTAGGTTTATTTCTGTAAGTGTACTAGCATGTATAGGTGTCTAAAAATCGTAATAAATCATGCAAAGCCAAGCTACACATTGACATTCCTTAGATTACTTTTGGACTTAATTATGTAATATTTTAATTTTTCGAGAGTGACGGTTGAACTTATCGGCTTATTGGCTAAATTGTTGGTAAAATGCTTTGCAAAAAATTGAAACTAAAAGTAAATTGAAGGTTCAAAAAAAACATTTAGCATTAAAAAATAAACATACTCTTTTTTATGTCGAAGGGTAATAGAAAACTTTATAAATTGAAAATTAATTAATTAAATAAGTTTTAATTTAGTCTTTTAATACATTTTATTATTCTGACAAAGATCATGTAGTTACTAAGATGCGTAACGATATTTTTTGCATGAAAATGTTCTTCCATTTGGTAATTAGAATATTTGCCCAATCCGCATCTTATTTACTATCATATTATCCTTGATTCAGAGTATCTTGCTGCCTTTATTTTGTTTAAATAAATATGTTATGATAAAATATGATTTTAAAAAGGTTTTATGTATTATTTTTAATGTGTCAATTAACTTTATATATTTCCAAACAAAAGGCAACCTAAAAACATGAAGCAGATACTCTTCAGACCAACATTTAGCCAACAAATAAATAAAACAGAAATAAGACATTGAGCTAGGCTCTAAGGTCAAAGTCAAATTGATTAAGATTAAGATGCATAAAGAACACGTTGCGCTGCCGGGGTGATTCCCCTAGGGGGAGAACCTACAGTACACATCCTTCTGGCCGCCGCGCATGTCGTCCGCTCGTCGCCGGGACAACGCCACACACACCACGCAGATGCCCACCGCCACCACCACGACGGTGGCTATCAGAGGTACCATGAAGTTCAGGTCAAGCCATTCGGGCATCCAGGCGGGCAGGCGGATCCGGGTGTGCACGTTCCCGTGGCCCGTGCCGTCGTCCAGGGGCGCGATGGTTCCTTTTGGCCAAGATCGATTTCACAGGGGCATATACAAACCAGATTCGCACATGCAAGCGTAATGGGGGTGATGGGGGTCATGGACAACAACAAAGTAGATGCGGGACAGGCAGTTCGAGCAAATAGTTCATGGCAAAAGCGCAAGTGTCGGGTATTCGGTGTGTGTGGGGTGTGGGGTGTAGGGTGTTTTTTTAGAGAGAAATAGAGAGAAACCGAAAAAGGAACGAATATTTGAATTAGTGATCAGCATAGATACCTTTGTGGTGATTGCCCTTGCTACGCAGTATACAAATAACAATTATCGCTATGATTATGACGAGCAGAGCCGCCACGACGGGCACAACTAAATTTAGGTTCGAGAGGATAATGCGGATCGTGTCCTCGGCGCTTAATTCGGGTAAATCTCGCGAGGGTGCGATAGTGCCTGCAACAACAATAACAACAACAACCAAAGGGTGTTTTTTTTTTGCAGGTCAGTGTAACAGATACAGACAGAGACACACAGAGAGAGAGAGAGAGAGAGAGAGAGAGAGAGAGGGAGAGTTAAAAATCAGTTGTGCCCTTTGACCTCTGCTTTTGTACCAGACACATAGGCTCAACACACACATCATATACAAATACAGACTATGGCAGGTGGAAAAGCTCAAAGGTCAACTGCCCGATATTCGTCGTATGTAGTAGAGAAGAATTATAAATTAGTTGTACGTTTTATGTTTGGTTTTTGATTATTTTACATTGCGCAGAACTGAAGCACGCATCAAACTGTGATTAAGTTTATATGAGAACTAGTTAAACTATTGAAAAAGTCGTAATGTTATAAAAAGAGTTTAGTTTAGGTTTTAAATACGTTAAAATGCAATTTGTTTGTATCCGCTTAGAGCTAAGTAGTAATGATGTACGAGTATGTATGTTAAAACACTAGGGCTGCTGGAAACACTGCAGCATTGAACAACATTCCAAGAACGAGGAAATTCTCATCGAAATAAACCAACTAACTTAGGCGGAACTCAACTATAACTTGATATAACTATAACTAAAACGAATCGAAATGGCAAAAACCCAAAACAAAATGTCGGCGTGTGACTGTAGTGATATAGTGGTTTAAGACGATCAATAAGTATATAAGTTTCGGAAATCAACTCTCTCAGATCAGACTCTCTGGCCAGGACTCCCAGAAGTAATGGATGAAGAAACTTTGGTTGTTGTGCTTTGTTTTCTCGACATGTGGTGGTGACTCTGCTCGATTCTCTGGACTGAGTTTCCCATTTGTCTTTTCAAAGTTAGTTCGTTAGATGAGCATTTTGCTATTTGTAATCAAATCAAAATCAAAGTAAGTTCGCTAAAATCATAACTAAATCCTTCTGTGACCAGTTGTGTGAGTGGAACGCGAGCTTCAAAGCCTAATGTCGTCTTGGGGGAGTTCAATCGGCCTTCAGGGACTGAAAGTTCTGAAGTAAGTTGTTAGCTGGCAGATACATCTATTGGAGTTCTTTACAATCTATAGATTGGGGAATGGATCGGCAGGTACAACAACATTTATTGCGTATACGTAAATGGAGGACAGGCAGCTCAAGCTCATTCATGTTCCTCTTCCTTATCGGCTCTATTTTGTACATAATCTCTTTCACAAACTGGGCACAGAAATGCAAAAAACAAATATCAATGAAAATTATACAAAATAATACTTTTATATTCTTACAAAAGACAATATAACGATTAGATTCGTAACGCCTAACGTACCAGCTTCAGAGCCAGCCCGAAAAATACGAGTGCAACAAAATCGTTTGGGGTTACGCATCTTTTTATTATGTATGTCCTGTGTTCATACTGTGATCTAGAGCACTACAAATGCTTGGTTCTAGGAAAAAATAAAGTAAATGAGGAACGTGGCTGGTTGGTGAGTTGGAAAACTATTCAGTTATGTACATATTTATATACGTTGCTGTTGTAGCTCTTTGTTGGGATAATTGATAAAAACGGAAGGAAACAAATTGCATTTACGTAAGGAAAATGATCATTATGTTACACTATTCGGGTGCTTCTGCGTTCGGAGTTCTGGCAGTTGAATAATCGAAATGATAAATAAAATGCTTTTTACAATAAACAAATCATAATCGAACCAAGGCGACTATTGCGACAAGCTTAGTGTAGGTAACAAAAAATTAAGCTAATGGAAATCAACAACAGAAGGCTGTGCGTTTCTTTCACATTGAAAACCAAATGCAAAATTTGCTCATATTGTTTTTTTTTCTAAAATTTTGTTCAGTGATTGATAAAAGGCAAAATGAACTCATGAAATTTATAAGTACAACGTAAACAGCTGGGTGCTTCTCATCTTGTTATTTGTATATGGACAGTGCTCCGGGACCCCGATCCCCATACCGTTCCAACCAACAGCCTTTCGGTCTGCCCCTTGGAGCGGTGTTAGCGGAATCAGAGCCCATCACTGTCAAAGTAGTGTACTCTATGTACAAAAGCAATGCGGGATTCGTGTGGGAATCGGAGAACAGATCATAAATACCTCCGGTTACAGTCAGGGTGGCGAAATCGTACTCGGCCACGGTGAAGCCAGCTGAGTTGTGGGCGGTGATTCGAAGGTTGTACCAGGTGGCGGGCTCCAGGTCCAGGACCACATAATTGTTGTCGGGCTTCACGTTGTTGGAGATCTGGTTCCACTCGATTTGGTCACTAAGAGGAGGTGAACAGTGTCAGTGAAAAATCGAGAGAGGTCAGTCAGGGTCAATGATCTACCGTTTCTTGCTCTCTACCACAAAGTGGGACATGGGGCATCCGCCATCCTTCCAGGCCTTAAAGTGCAGCGACACGGAGTTGGAGGAGACCTCGATGAAGCGTGGCTTTTCTGGAAGCTTGGGCTTCTGACCCTTGGTTCGGGTGTTCAGTATATCAGAAGCTTCTCCAGCGCCAATGCTAAAATAGGTCAAAAGTATTAGAAGGGAACGGAGGTTGCTGAGCGACTTACTTATTGAATCCTGTGGCATAGACCTGATAGCGGGAGCCGCACAGCAGGCTCTCAATGTTGTGCTTCTGCGAGTCAACGGATACCTCAGCGGTTTCCCATTCCCCAAATTCTGTAATAAGGTTTTATGGTTCAGATATAGGAATAATTTTCTTATACATTAATTTAATCTATTGTGCTTAATGTCCTATGTCACCCACCGGGCTTGTAGTGCAGAGTGTATCCGTGCAGAGGGGCAGTGTCTCCTTCATGGGGCTTCAGCTTGACAGTAAGGGCATCTGTGGTGGTGGCCGAGAGGGTGACGTGGGGCGACTGAGGCGGGGCCAACACAATGAGCTTGTGGGTGATCGAGTCCTTGGCTATTGAGTTCTCGGCGTGACATGAGTAGTCACCGGCATCCTGGCGATTGACCGACTTGATCAGCAGAGATCCATCGGGCAGCAGACGCATACGATCGTTGGCACTGAAGTCCACGCCCTTGATCTTCCATGTAATCTCCGGCTGCGGAGCCCCTACGGCCAGGCAAGGCATCTTGGCGTCCTCCTTGAAGGTGGCGGTGAAGGTGTCGTCGAAGGAGGCGATTTTGGCGGGAACCTGGTCGCTGGGCATGGCCACAATACTCTTGGACTGCTGGCCCTCACCGATGGTGGTGCTGGCTGTCACCCAGAACTCGTAGGGCTTGTTCTTCTCCAGCTCGGTGGCCTCAAAGCTCATCTGGTAGTGTGGCACCTTCTGCGTCTTTGTCTCTGTTTCGGCGCCCTCGGCCTTCGAGTATACGGTGTACTGGGTGATAATACCGTTGGGCTGTGCTGGTGGCCTCCAGGAGACCAGGATGGCGGCATTGCCCATTACCAGGGCCTTCACATCGGTAGGGGCTTCGGGAACTGTAAGTAGGTATCACGCGATTACAAACTGAATTTATTATTCTGATCATTCGACTCACCATCGGGCTCAGTTTGGCAGTGAATGGGTACGCTGCGAACGCCATCGCCTCCGGCTGTAGTGGCCAGCACCTGCATCGTGTAGTTGGTGTACTTCTTCAGGCCATGTAGAACAGTGTCGGAGGAGGCAGTCTTCTTGTAGTGACGCTTGGTCTCATCTAATTAGATTGTGGAGAGATAATATATTATTTTATTCATTTATAATATTATCCTTAATGTATAATCTCCTTTACTTACCATACCACTCATCGCTAGGGGCGTAAACGACCTTGTAGGTCTTGATCACTCCGTTCGCAGACTCCAGGGGCGGGCTCACCCAGCTGACACGAATGGTCTGGGAGGTCAGAGTGGTGCAGGCGGTGTCGCTTGGCGGCTGGCTGGGCGTTCCTTCGGCGGTGAACTGCTTCTCCTCCTCGCTGAGGGGTCCGGCTCCGATCTTGTTGAATGCCTGGATCACCACCGAGTACTGTGTGTAGACGCGCAGGTTCTGCAGTTCCAAGTTGTGCTCCTTGCCCTCCTCTGTGATGAAGTTAATGGTTTCGAAAACGTACGAAGAGTTGGTGTTGGATAGCTTATAGCCGACGTAGTAGCCCAGGATCTCGCCGTTCCATTCCGTGCGTGCTGGGGGCTTCCAGGTGACGCGCATTGTGGTCTGGTTCACGGGCTCCACTTTGATGTTCTGCGGCTTGCCGGAGGGCGCCTCTTCGGCTGTGATAATGGTGACCGCTTCTGAGGACTGTGAGGTGCCGATGGCGTTCTCGGCCACGATGCGAATGTTGTAGGTGGTGGCGGGACTCAGCTTCTGCACCTGAGCTTCGGTGGTGTGTCCGGGCACGATGACGCGGTCGATCTCGGTCCAGGGGGCGCGGGAGCGCTTGAATTCGATGATGTAACGGTCCAGGGGAGAGTTGCCATCGTAGGGCTGGGCCCAGCTCAGCTGTACGGAGCGACCGGACTTGTCGAGCACCTTCAGGGCGTAGGGCATCTCGGGCACTTCCTGGACAATCATATTGATACTGGCATCGTCGGACCCAAAGGCATTGGTGGCCACACAGGTGAAAAGAGCAGAGTCGGATCTCTCGGTGCGCTTTATTGACAGACTGGACATAACTCCGGTGGAGAGGATCTCCTCGCGAATGGTGTACCGGTTGTCGTTCTTGGGGTCAAGGCGCATATTGTTCATGTTCCACAAAATGCCAATGGGCTTCTCGCCCTTCGCCTCGCACTGCAGCACGGCGGGCTCACCTCGTCGAGCGGTCTGGTTGCGCAGCTTCTCGGTAAACTCTGGCGGGGCCTGAACGCTGATCATGATGACTGCCGAGAGTCCGGAACCGATGCCATTTATAGCCTCGCACAGATAATAGCCCTCGTTGGTCTTCTGGATGTTGTCGACATGCAGAGTGCCCTCCTCCACGCGGATATTGTCGCTCTTCTTCAGATCCTTGTACTCTCCGGGGGTGTCACCTGGGGAAGGAATTGAACTGTATATTTTTTTCCAAAAGGCAAAAATATGTATAGTTGTCTACGTACCAACGGCTTTCTTCCATGTGACCTGGGGCTTGGGGAAACCATCAGCCTTGCACTCCACCTTGGCGTCGGAGCCCTGGGCGAAGGCCTTGTCGGTAGGCTCGAGGATCCATCTGGGCGGTACTGTTGGTTTGTGTAGGTTTGGTGGATGTGAAAAAAATAATATATGTTAGTGAAACTGTGGAGGTTTCTAAACCAAATATTTGAAGTGCATGCAGTATGGTGAAGTATTTCAGATGAAGCAGATGGACGGACTTGGGTGAAGCAAAGTGAAATCTTGATTAATTTTGTAATAAGAATCTTATTTGAGTTTATTCTTTTTAAGATTAATTTTCAATTATTGGGTAATCTTTTCAGTTTGCTTCGAGCGCATGGAAAAACCGTTGTAATGGCGCTGAAAATGCTTTTTCCCACACAATAATATTTCCATGCACTCTCTTACATTCGAGATAAACATAAAAGAACAATCTACAACCAAAGTATTAGCACAAATAACCAAAGTATTAAAGGACAAATGAAAGGTGGACTTTAATGAATCATAATTAGAACAAACTAAAGGTTATAGGTTCATGCAATCAGTGCAAAACGAGTTCTGTTGGAGGCTTTGTTTGACACACGTTTCTCGCATACATTTTGTTCTAAATACATGAATACGGCAAACAGACTTCGTTTTGTGAAAGACAATATTAAAGAGTAAGATGCGTAACGTGCAGTCATTTGACAAATTGAATGATAGCGACAAAATCTCTGAAGAACATGGACTGCTGAAAAAAATCGTACGTTACGCATCTTATTTAATCACTTTGTCTTTAGTTCTGTGACTTACAGTCTAAGTAAATAATGATTAATGAAATGAAAGTTAATTAAAGGGGAGGGGAAGGGGGACTCGTGGAATATTATCGGGATGGACGGGCTAGACTGATCGCGGTTTACGTTCATGGAAGCGCACAGGCTCAGTCTCGTTGGAGAAGGACTGAGTTCCTTAGTTACGATTAAGTTTAGTTTCGGTTAAGTAGACAGTGAGAAGCGATTAGGGATTATGGATTATAGATCTTGCTGTTGTTGTTGGCTGGTTTATTCGGTGTTGGAGCATGAGCCTTGTGTGACTAAGCTAGTAGCATGTTTTGTACAAAGAACCAAGGCCTCGCCATGAGTTGACACTAATCAGGCTGTGAGTCATGTCCCTGAAATCCTTGCAGGGATTGTGCTTGGTAGTGTGCTGTGTGTGCGGATGTGGCTGTGCATGTTTGTATGTGTGCAGAGTCGGATCTGAGCTGTTTGGTTTGGAATAAGTTGAATATGGACTGTACAGTGGGACCTAGGTTCGATCTTGACCGACTTTGCCCGGTGTCGGCAGGGGGTTTACTTGCAGAGTTCTCAGTGCGAGTTTTTACAGTGGAGACACGAGTAAAATTTGAGCCGCAATTGAGCTCGTTTGGCCTACGGAGCGGAGTATCGAAAGAGTCAAAGAAGTCGAGAAAACTGGAATGGCTGCTGCCGGAGGAAACGAAAGTGAGAGAGATGAAGCCTGGGAAGCGGCTGCCGTTTTCCCAGTTGCAATTACCATTCACAGTTAGCCTGGCCCGGCGCTCTGCCACGCCCACCTGGTTGCTCGCCCGGCAACTGTAGTTCCCCGCCTGGCCCTCTCTCACACGCTGCATTAATAGCAGGCTCGTGTGTTCGCCCACAGTTGCCTGTGTGACGTCATCGTCGCCATCGTCGTGCACCTGCCGCCCCCCGAGCCACCACTCGAACTGGATGGGCGTGGCCCCGCGGCTGGCAATGCAGGTGAGCTGCACGTAGTCGCCCACGTCGCAAACGGAAGCGGACAGGAGGAGCGGAGCGAGCACGGGAGGTTCTTTTTGAAGGCGAAATGAGAAGGAAGTCTTGTTACACTTTAAATAAAATCTCTCCCGAAACGATACACTTTCTCAAGATGTAATCATCGATATTGTCATGAACTACATATCTACATACTCGTACGTATGTACATAGGTCACTCTGCCAATTAAGTGTTTGAATACCTCCTAACAAAAAGTAAACAATGCGCATTTAAGGTTACCCGTTGAAGAATACAAAAAGAAAAGTAGAAAGTATGACATAATAAGACTCTATTTTACGTTAGACCGGATTTATCCCTTTAAATGAATTTTGCTACAATTTTGAGCGGTATATATGGTAAGGTACTCCTTAAATTTCGTTGTCAGTTCATTTTAATTTTCTGGCTTAGTACCCCAACTTGAAATACCAATTTACCTTATATTTCTGGACTTGAGGGGGAAGCTGGTAACGGAAACTTTATACAAATATAAACAAAAACACACAAGCTAGGTAGGGGAAGTACCCTTCACTTTCAGGGTGGACGAGCGACTGGCTAGACCCGCCGCGTTGCTGGCCACACACGTATAGTTGCCGGAGTCGCCGATCGTGCTCTGGCGCAGCGACAGGATGAGGGTGTACTCGTCGATCTTGTGATAGATGGAGCGCAGCAGCGGCTGGCCGTCCTTCAGCCAGTAGATGTCGATGGGTAGGTCCCCGGAGGTGACCATGCACATGACCCGAACGGCCTGACCTCCGTTGACCCCGTTGTCATTGAAGTGAAACTGCTCGATCTGGGGCAGTTCTGGGATTGGGTGGGACGAAGAAGCCGTGCAATGATTAAACACACTATACAGCAGGGATTAAGGCCCATGAACCCCTCAAACGTGTTTTATAATACAAATTCGTGCTAATGCAGTTCCAACACCAGACACAAGAACAGAGACAGAGGGTGGGATTTACAGATTGCTGGGGTGGCTTAAGCGAACGATCTCTATGTAGAAGCCTCTTTCTCTATGGTGTCAGTCTACATCTATGGAGCCACCGCCAGCAAAAGAAGTCTTAGGAGTATGTCGAACAAACCCTTGATACTCAGGTGGGTCTCTGCGGTCGTTTCGCCCGCCCTGTTGGCGCCCTTGCAGGAGTAGGTGCCGGCATGGTCACCACCCACGCTCTCGATGTTCAGCGAGCTGCTACGGCGGCCGTGCATGAGGATGGTCACACCCGGCAGGTGTCCGGCTGGCTCGCCGTTGTAGTACCAGGTGATGTTGAAGGGCGCGTCGCCGTGCACCACGGCGCAGGTCAGTTGGTAGTAATCGCCCACATACAGGGGCGAATTGACGGGCAAGGGGGCCAGCTTGGGAGGCACTTCAGTCGGGTTTCAAGCAAAAGAAGGAAAAATTAAAATTAAACTTAAAACATAATGATCTTCATTGGGAGACTCTATAGTTCGAGGCGAGAGTAAGAGTCGCTTCATTCAGATGAAAACTTAATTAGAAAATGAAGGGAAAACCAGCAACTTTCCTTTCAACAGTAAGGTATACAACTACTTAGTCCGAATTCAAATGGAATATCCTTATATTTATATATATTTGTCAGTTATCTACCTTCCTGATAAAAGCTAGCTTAATTTTGGGAATTCTAATTCAAAATCAGAACAGTCCAGTTCAGTGTCGTCCGAGTGTCGTACATGCAAGCTATTGTGAGTTATGGTGCGTCAGGCCATACTAAGAGAAGGTGAAGGTTCCAATTAGGTCAAAGAGAGAGATGGTAAAGTAAGTAAGGACATCAGCAAGGACATAGAAGTACAGAAGGTCATGCAGCGACATTGCTCCAGACACTAGTAGACGTTAGTAGGCGACCACAAAGAACTACGACCCATTCCCGGGAACATTCCTAACCGTAGACGTTCAGCGGTGTCGTAAACTGCTGATGGCCCGCCAAGTTGCGAGCGTGACAGGTGAAATTCCCCGCGTGAGAGGCCTCTACGGTCTCGATGGTCAGCACACTTCCGCGGCGACCCACGCGGGCAGTGCTGATGCCCAGGTCCTCCGAGATCTCCTGGCCATCCAGCGTCCAGTCAATATCCAGGGGCAGATCCCCTCCGGGCACCGAGCAGTGGAGTGTCAGGTACTGACCAACCTGGGCGGGGCCCTCCTCGAAGGCGAAGGGTATAATTCGCGGCAGAACTAGATGGATGTGTGCGAGGTGGAGGGAATGGTAAATGGTAAAACAAAAGGAACACTAAATTAAACAAAAATCAGTGGATGAGTGTGAGTCCCGACTAAGACTAGGACCTATGACTCGCAGCTGGGTGCTATAGGACACCCTTCCGGCGCCGTTTTCCCCGTGACAACTGTAGTTGCCAGCGTGTCGGGCGGCGACGCTCTCAATTGTCAAAACACTGCTCCGTCGACCCATCTTGGCTATGATAATGTCCTGGTCGTCGTCGTTAAAGAGCGGCTGATTATTGAACGTCCAGCGGATGTTCAGTGGTAAATCGCCCTCGGTCAGGGTGCACTGGTAGGTAATGTACTGGCCCAGATGTGTAGGCTGGGCGCCGGTAGCAAAGGGCGTGATTTGGGGCAAGACTTGCGGGATACACAAACGCAAAAGCAATCAATGTTAAGAAAAAACGAACAACTAAAAATAAAATCATACTAGGATGAATATCTAACTACGAGGTCATATTGATAGGATCTCTATCCCACCGTTAACAATCAGAGCAGCAGTGTACTCCACTATTTGGGCCTTGTTCCTGGCCCGGCACGTGTAGTTTCCCGCATTGTTGCCATTCACCGAATCAATGGTCAGGACATTCACCTTCTTGCCTATCTTTGACGTGGTCACCCCATGGTACTCGTTGATGGGATAGTCATTGAATAGCCAAGTGATGTCCACTGGCTGATCACCCTTGGAAATGGTGCACTGCACTGTCACTGAATCACCAAAGTTGGCAGGTTCATCCCCGAACTCAAAGGGGCTAATGTGGGGTGGAACTTGGCAGAATAGTAAAGGAGAGTTAGGAAAATGTTATAGCTCTATTTTGGTTCTTCCAACAGATTGATAAGATTGCCTGCCTATTCGTATAACGTATGGTATTTATATGTACTTTCTCTTAGAACTTTTCTACAAAAGCCAACACACAGAAGCCAAAGCAGACATGCAATTTGTGTAAGCGGGAAGATTTGTATTTATAGGAGAGGTAGAGAGAGATAAAGGAAAGTGGAGGTCACAAATATGAAACTAACTAAAGCAGAACGACACTAAGGTGCTATACATAAGCTCTGGCTCCGCGAGGAGAGTACCATTCACTATCAACTCCGCCGTGTAAACAGCCGAGGCCCACAGATTCCGGGCCTTGCAAGTGTAGTTGCCCACGTGACGGGCACTGACGGCATCAATCATCAGCACACTCAGGCGCTTGCCCATCTTCGAGGTGGATATGCCAGAGTAGTGGTTGAGGGGGTAATCGTTAAAGAGCCACTCGATGTCGAGCGGCAGATCGCCGGAACTGACCAGGCAATTCACGGACACGGAGTCCTCAAAGTTGGCCGCCAGTTCCCCGAAATCAAAGTGCGCTATCTTGGGAGCAACTTGCAAAACGAATAGGGAAGCTACAATTAGCCGAGGGATTCTGAACACAAAACAAACACAGTACAAAATAAAAAAGGCATATACAAAAATACAACAACTTGTTTGAATAAAGCCCCCAAAGGTACCATTAACTATCAGTTCGGTGGTGTAGTTCACAGCAGCTGCGTGGTTTTTCGCCCGACAACTGTACTTTCCCGCGTGACGGGCCTGAACACTGTCGATGCTCAGCATGCTGTTCCGCTTGCCACCTTTTACCACGTTTATACCCGAGTAGGAACTGATTCCGTAGCCATTAAAATACCACTCAATATCGATGGGCAGGTCCCCGCTGGAGATTAAACAAGTCACCGAAACGGAATCCTCCACGTTCGTGGGTTCATCTCCGAAGTCGAAAGGTGTGATTTTTGGAGGCGCTTTGGAGGGAGGTAGTAATTAATGACCGAAATAATAAGGGAAAACCTTAAAGCTAGAGTGAAATGTGTGTTCACAATCAACAGTTGTACCGTTCACAATCAACTCGTTGGTGTAGTTAACAGTTGCTGCGTGATTCTTGGCCCGGCAACTGTACTTTCCCGCATGCCGGGCTTGGACACTATCGATGCTCAGCATACTGTTCCTCTTTCCGCCCTTCACCACATTGATGCCCGAGTATGAACTGATCCCGTAGGAATTAAAGAACCATTCTATGTCGATTGGTAGGTCACCATTGGATATGAGACACATGACCGATACTGAGTCCTCCACATTCGCCGGGACATCGCCAAAGTCGAAGGGGGTTATATTGGGTGGAACTTGGTTGAGCGATTACAAGGGGAAAGGAGTGTTACTAAACTCAAAATGGATAACTGAACTTAAGGCTACACCTCTTAAATACGATATATGATATAACAACCATTAACGATCAGGGCCGCTGAATACTCGCTGCTGGCTGCCTTGTTCTTGGCCTTGCAACTGTAGTTTCCCGCGTGTCCGGCATGAACCGAGTCTATTGTGAGGACACTTGTCCGCTTGCCCCCTCTCAAAACCGCTATTCCGGAGGCGTAGTTAATGGTCTCCCCGTTAAACAGCCACTCAATGTCGATGGGGGAATCACCAGAGGATACTAGGCAGCTCACCGAAACCGAGTCCTCAAAATTAGCAGGGTATTCGCCAAAGTCAAACGGCGCTAGCTTAGGTGGGGCTTAAATAGGGAATTAAATGTAATGTGATACAGGAAAAGTAAATTCAATTAAAAAAATATAAAATATTATTACTAACTATCAACACTAATACTCGTATGTGAAATGTACCATTCACTATTAACTCAGTTGTATAATTCACAGCAGCCGCGTGATTCTTAGCCCGACAACTGTATTTCCCCGCATGACGAGCATGGACATTGTCGATAGTGAGCATGCTTGTTCGTTTGCCTCCTCTGTAAACAGTCATCCCGGAGAAGGAACTGATTGCGAAATCGTTGAATAACCACTCAATGTCTATGGGCAAGTCTCCACTGGATATGAGGCAAGTCACCGAGACAGAATCCTCCACGTTTGTGGGCACCTCGCCGAAGTCAAAGGGTGTGATCTTAGGGGGGACTTGGGGAGTAACGATATAACGACAAAAATAAGTTCATACTTTTAACTAAATGAAAATTGATACATAAATATTGAACATTTATACGAGTATAGGTGACCCCAAGAGATCTTTTCGAATACCATTCACAATCAGTTCTGTGGTGTAATTGACAGCAGCAGCGTGATTCTTAGCCCGACAACTGTATTTCCCCGCATGACTAGCATGGACATTGTCAATGGTCAACATGCTGGTACGCTTGCCACCCCGGAGAACAGTCATTCCCGAATATGAACTGATTCCGTAGTCGTTAAATAGCCATTCAATGTCGATGGGCAGGTCTCCGCTCGAAATCAGGCAGGTCACCGACACAGAGTCCTCCACATTCGTGGGCTCCTCGCCGAAAGTAAAAGGTGTGATTTTGGGAGGGACTTAAAAGAAGATGACGTATTAAAAAGAAAGTGTAACTCAGAAGGTGTCTAAAACTACTTAGAGGCTAGTCCAGTATACCATTCACTACTAGATCGGTGGTGTAGTTAACTGCAGCCGCATGGTTCTTGACTCGACAGCTGTACTTTCCCGCATGCCGAGCCTGGACATTATCGATACCCAGAACACTGCTCCGCTTGCCTCCTTTCACAACAGTAATGCCGGAGTAGGAACTGATACCGAAATCGTTAAACAACCACTCAATGTCGATGGGTAAGTCCCCGCTGGATATCAAACAAGTAACGGAAACGGAATCCTCTACATTGGTGGGCTCATCTCCGAAATCAAATGGCGTAATCTTCGGGGCAACTTTGGAGGTAAGAGATGTGTGATACAACCAAAGACAAAGAGATAACTAAAAGTAATTAACTAAAATAAATCGCTAAGAGGCAAATAGCTAGACTGAAATACGTAATACCATTCACAATCAGTTCTGTGGTGTAATTCACAGCGGCAGCGTGATTCTTTGCGCGACAACTATACTGTCCCGCATGCCGAGCCTGGACACTGTCGATGCTTAACACACTGTTCCGTTTGCCTCCTTTCATAACCGAAATTCCCGAATAAGAGCTAATGCCGAAGTCATTGAATAACCATTCTATATCGATCGGCAAGTCTCCAGTGGAAATCAGACAGGTCACCGACACGGAGTCCTCCACATTGGCCGGTTCTTCCCCGAAGCTGAAGGGCGTGATTTTTGGTGGAGCTTGGTTAAGGAAAGGATGGGAGTAAATTATACTTAACTGATCACCAGAAACTACTACTTAAAAAGACTCAATGACCCCCGCCAACCATTCACAACCAGCTCCGCTGAGTACTCGCTGCTGGCCGCCTTGTTCCTCGCCTTGCAGGAGTAGTTTCCGGCGTGTCCTGCGTGCACGGAATCGATGGTCAGGAGACTGGTTCGCTTGCCGCCGCGCAATACCGCGATGCCAGTGGAAAAGTTTATGGCCTCCCCGTCGAATAACCACTCAATGTCGATGGGCAGGTCCCCGGAGGTAACCAGACAGTTGACCGAAACGGAGTCCTCAAAGTTAGAAGGGGACTGGCCAAAGTCGAAGGGCGCTATTTTGGGAGGGGCTGTGTGCATGTGGGGAAAGGGATGTACATAAATCAGGGATTGAAATCATAATGCAACTCAAGTATCTCCTATGAAGGCCCCTTTCAATACCGTTAACAACCAGCGCGGCCGTGTACTCCGCCGAGGCCGCGTCATTGCGAGCCTTGCAAGTGTAATTTCCCGCGTGTCCTGCATGCACCGAGTCTATCGTCAAGATGCTCGCCTTTTTGCCACCTTTCACTATAGAGACTCCAGTGTAGGTGTTGACGTGGGCCCCGTTGAACAGCCAGGTAATGTCCATGGGCAGATCGCCCAAGTAGATGAGACAGTTCACCGAGACGGACTCCTCAAAGTTAACGGCATGATCGCCAAAATCAAAGGGTGCGATTTTCGGGGGCACTTGATCGGGAAAAGGTAAAGGGGACGTTTGAAAGTAAAAAAACAGAAAATCAAGACCAAGCTAATGATGGAAAATTGCATGCATCGAGGCTTAAACACTGTCCGTCAGTACCGTTCACCACCAGTTCGGCCGTAAAGTTGACAGAGGTGGCCCTATTAACAGCCACACAGGTGTAGTTTCCTGCGTGGTGATCGCGCACAAAATCTATGGACAACGCGCTAATCTTTTTGCCCAACTTAACCATAGACACATCATAGACATTCTCACTAATCTCGCGTCCGTTGAAGAACCATGCAAAGCTGACAGGAAAGTCGCCCGAGGTGACCAGGCACTGAACGCTGGCCGATTCCCCAAAGTTTGAAGGTTCATCTCCGAAATCGAACGGAGCTATTTTGGGGGCCACTGGTTTTAGGATTGTACAAGTATACGAGTATATAGAGGGTGGAGGAAAACAAAAAGACAATAAAAATTAATCAACACTCTACTTAATACGTGGGCATTAACCGTTCACTTTCAGCTCGGCCGTGTGGTTGGCACGACCGGCCCTATTTTCGGCAATGCAGGAGTAGTTTCCAACATGCTTTTCCGACACCGCCTCGATAGTCAGTTCGTTGATGCGCTTGCCGCGCTTAGTGGTTAGTATCTGTAGATAGTCCTCGAAGGGTCGGTCGTTCAGCGTCCAGGTTATGTTTACAGGCAGATCTCCCCCCGATATGGTGCACTGAACATTCACAAACTCGCCGTAGCTCATGGACTCCTCGCCAAAGGAGAAGGGACTTATTTTTGGGAGTACTAGAGGGTTGTAAGGGTGTTAAAATCATTAAAAATAAATCAAAACTATGTTTTATATCTAATTAGGTCGCAGTCCCTCCATCTAACCGTTTACAATCAGTTGAGCAGAGTGGGCTGTAATGCCCGCCATGTTCTGCGCGTGACACGAGTAAAATCCGGCATGGTGGGCGGACACGGACTCAATGGAAAGCACGTTGATTCGCTTGCCGATCCGCGAGAAGGATATATCGTGAAAGCTATCGATGGTGGCGTTGTTTAGCAGCCAGGTAACGTTTATTGGAAGGTCACCACCCAAAATGGTGCATTGAATGGACGCAGGTTCGCCGTAGTTCAGGGGCTCCTCCCCAAAATCAAATGAAGCTATCTTGGGGGCAACTTGAGGGCAAAAAGAAAGACCAAATCCGTAAGTCTCATATGCAAGAACAGTCCGCAGTAAACCACACAAGCTCAGTTAGAGGAATGGGGTTAGAGAGATGGGTTAGATTAGTAGCAACGCATACTTTCAAGACCTTTCAAGTCGGGAACCGCAACCATTAAAGACTAGAGACCAAGAAGCAGTCCGTGCTACATAGTACCGTTCACTGTCAGATCGACGCTATAGCTGGTCGTTCCAGCCGCATTGCTGGCTATGCAGGAGTAGCGGCCCGTGTGAGCCGGACTGGCGCTAGGAATGGACAGCATGCTCGTCTTGCCGCTAATGCGGTTCGTTCGCATCTGCGGCTGCAGCTGCTCGAAGCCGGGGTCGCCGGCGCTGCGTTCGAAGCTCCAGGTAACCTTGACAGGGCGGTCACCTTTCTGAATTTGGCAAAACAGATCGATCGAGTCGCCCATGTTGATCACATCCTCGTAGGCGAAGGGCACGATTTGGGGCAGAACTGGGAAGTGAGTGGAGGATTCGGGGCTGGGTTTAAAATAATCTCAATCAACGGAACAGTAACGTAAGCTATGATAGGTCTACGGATCATTAACCATTAACGAGCAGCTCGGCGCTGGAGCTCACGTTGCCCGCACTGTTGCTGGCCACGCAGCTATAGTTCCCAGAATTGGCCGCCTTGACCGACTCCACCGTGAGCATAGTGATCCGCTCCCCGATCTTGCTGGCCATCACGCCCAGGTGCGTGAAGAGCGGCAGCCCGTTGTGGGTCCAGCGGATCCTTAGCGGAAGATCGCCCTTGGCAACGTGGCAGGTCAACTGGACGCTGTCGCCCTCGTTGGCCTCCGCATCGAAGCTAAACGGGTGTATGCTGGGCAGGACTGGGATATGTGGGTGTTGGAAATATTGTTTAAATCAGGCATCACATAAATCAACACAAGTCTTAGCTACTAATTAGGAAATCGAAGGCCCAGTAACCGTTGACTTTCAGCTCAGCACTGTAGCTGCTCTCGCCCGCCTGATTGCGGGCCAGGCAGGTGTAGACACCGCGGTGCTCGGCGGCTATGTAGTCGATGTTCAGGGTGCTCGACTTGCTGGACATGCGGCCGATCACCACTTCCAGGTCGCCGCTATTCAGGGTGCGATTGTCGAGGGCCCAGGTGATGTTGATGGGCAGGTCCCCCTTGATCACAGTGCACTGGATGCCCATGGTCTCGCCAGAGTTGGAGGCCTCGTCGCCGAAGTCAAAGGGTCGAATTTGAGGTGGCACTGGACGTCATAAGTGGGGGGTTTGGAGAACAGGGGAACGGGAGAAACAAACAGAAAAGAACACAAAACTTGAAACCAGAATCTATGATATTAACCATTGACCAGCAACTCGGCGCTCTGCTCGCTTATCCCAGCCGCGTTGGTGGCGATGCACTTGAACAGCCCCCGGTGATGGCCACTGATGGCGTCGATGCTCAGCGAGCTCAGTTTGGGTGACATTTTGATGATCCGGATTCCGACGTGTTCATTGGTTATGGGCTGCCCGTTAAGGGTCCAGTGCAGCTGGAGTGGTGTGTCTCCCTTAAAGACCATACACTGGACCGCCGTACTATCGCCGTAATTGGAGGGCTCCTCGCCAAACAGGAAGGGCATGACTTGTGGAGGCACTAGACGTGAGCAAGGGAGGTCTCTGTCTCTTATTGTCTTCACGCAATATTGGTATAAGGGGTAGACTCGCTCACTTCTAGGCCTTAATCTTCTAATACTTTTTACACACAAACCACGAATTTCTCAGCTCAAATGCTCGGTGCTCCTTGCTCCAACACTAAACACCAACAACACTCAGTGGATACAATATCGAAGCGTTAACTAATTAAGCGTGCTCTTATGATAAATACTTCTAGAGGAAACCAACCGTTGACCTGCAACTCGGCTACATATTCACTGGAGCCGGCTGCGTTCGTGGCTATGCACTTGTAGACGCCGCGATGGAAGGCATTCAGCGAATCAATGTTCAGCAGACTCGTCCGCTTGTTCAGGCGCACCAAGGTGAAGCCATTCTCCCCGTTCACAATCAGAGCTGCATTGAGGGACCAGCGGATCTCCAGGGGCAGATCTCCCTTGGGCACCACACAGTTGGCACTGGCTATGTCGCCCACATCGGCGGCGGATTCACCGAAACTAAAGGGCAAAACCTGGGGCGGCACTTGTGGGAGTATGGGAAATGAGTGGCAAACGATTAAAATCAAAATAATAACGAAAATCAACAATTAACTATGAGTATGATATGTGCAATGACCGTTCACGTGCAGCTCGGCGCTGTACTCAGCACTGCCCGCCTTGTTGCTCGCGATGCACTTGTACAGTCCGCGATGCCTGGATTCCAGGGAATCGATGCTCAGGGAGCTGGTGCGCGGATTTAAGCGCGACAAGGAAAAGCCGTGCTCGCCAGTAATTATAGGAGCTGAGTTCAGGGTCCACCGGATCTCCATGGGCAGGTCACCCTTGGGGACCATGCAGAAGCCACCAGCCATTTCACCAGTATTGGCTGGCTCAACGCCGAAGTCAAAGGGTTGGATTTGTGGGGGGACTTTGTGGTGTAGAGTAAATCAAAATAAAATCCAAAATAATTAGGAAACTTTAAACTAATAGAGCTTTCAAAACCAAAGATGAGTCTGAACAAACCGTTCACATCTAGAGTGGAAACGTATTCAGCGTAGCCCGCCGAGTTGTTCGCCAGGCACTTGTAACTGCCTCGATGCAGGGCCTCCAAGGAGTCCACGTTCAGCGAACTCGTCCGCTTATTCAGCCGCACCAGCGTGAAGCCCAGTTCGCCATTCACAATAAGAGCGGAGTTCAGAGTCCAATAGATGTCTAGGGGTAGGTCGCCCTTCGGAACCACACAGTTCACACTTGCAACCTCTCCGCGGTTTAGGGGCTCATCCCCGAATGAGAAGGGACTGATCTGTGGTGCAACTATAAGGGGGACACCGTTAGGTCTACAAAGCTCTTAAGGACCAAATAAACCAGCATCTTGTTAGTAAGAGGGCTACAGAGAGGCAAAAAGGTTGCTAAAGGAATCTCGATCGAAGATCACCAACCATTCACTTGCAGCTCAGCGGAATAGATCGCTCTACCCGCCAAGTTCTGGGCCACGCAGCTATATGAGCCTCGGTGCCTGGCCTCCAGGGAGTCCACACTCAGATAGCTGGTACGCTTATTGAGCTGCATCACCGTAAATCCATCCGCCCCTGTCTTTACAGATTCACCATTCAGAGTCCAATGGATCTGCATGGGTAAGTCACCCTTCAGGACCACACAGGTAATGCTCAGGACATCACCCATATTCAATACTTCACTGCCGAAATGGAAGGGCGAAACTTGGGGAGGCACTGCAGGTGTTAGAAGGGTTAAATGAAATTATAATAAAATAATAATATAACTGAAAACACAAAGGTGCGTTGAGTGACTTCATTGTGGCCGTGTACCGTTGACCTTCAGCTCCGATGTGGTGAAACTAGATCCCGCCTTGTTCTCGGCTATGCACTTGAATGACCCGCGATGGTGTTGCTCGACGGCGGCTATATTCAAGACGCTCGTCTTGGGCGACAGTTTCAGAATGGTGATTCCCTCTTCCCCATTGATGATTGGCCGCGAATTGAGCGTCCATTTGATGGTGATAGGTACATCGCCCTTCTGTACCATGCACTGGACTCCAGCATTCTCGCCGGTATTTACGGGATCATCGCCGAAAGAAAAGGGCGCAATAGAGGGAGGAACTGCGCCGCAGGGAAGTGAAAAAGGACGGATTGATGATAGTCAAAAACCAAATGAAAATCGAAGAAACAGAAAACCGATATGTGGAGCTCTAAATGATTAACCATTCACAGCCAAGATGGCGGACTGCCTCGTCTCTCCGGCATTGTTGGTGGCCACACATGAGTAGTTTCCCGCATGTCGAGCCCTCACCGATTCGATGCTCAGAACGCTGATGCGTTGACTGTTTCGGGTTACTATCAGACCGTCGTTTGTGTATACTCGGCCGCCGTTCTTGGTCCAGGCTATATCGACGGGAAGGTCTCCGCGGTTTACGGTACAATAGGCTGACACCATGTCCAGCTCGTTGATCACATCCTCGCCGAAATCGAAGGGCATTATTTGGGGTAGGACTGAATGGATGGTTGAGGTGGGGATGGTTGAGGCGGAAAGCAAAAGAAGGCAAGGCAAACTTAAGAAAACATCTCGAAATACGGAAGGCATTAACCATTGACTGCCAGCATGGCGGACTGAGTGATGGCCCCGGCATTGTTGGTGGCCACGCAGGAGTAGTTTCCCGCATGCCGAGCCCTCACGGACTCGATGCTCAAAACGCTCAGGCGCTGGCTGTTTCTGGTCACAATCAGGCCGTCGTTGGTGTAAACGCGTCCACCGTTCTTCGTCCAATATATGTCGATGGGCAGATCCCCCTTGTTGACGGTGCATGAGGCCGAAACCATGTCTAACTCGTTGATGGACTCCTCGCCAAAGTCAAAGGGCACGACCTGGGGCAAGACTGGGATGGGGTTGAGTTAACAAAACAGAAAACAAGACAAAACAAAAGCAAAGTATCTCTATCCAAGAGGTTGAAACGATAAAGGGAGGGCTATTAACCATTGACGGCCAAGATGGCCCAGTGCCGGGTCTCGCCCGCATTGTTGGTGGCCACGCAGGAATAGTTGCCGGCATGTCGAGCCCTCACGGACTCAACGCTCAGGACACTCATGCGAGTGCTGGTCTTGGTCACCACTATGCCATCGTTGGTGTACACGCGACCGCCGTTCTTCGTCCAGGCCACATCGATGGGCAGATCGCCCTTGTTGACCGTACAGGAGGCTGAGACCATGTCCAGCTCATTGACGCTCTCCTCGCCAAAATCGAAGGGTACGATCTGTGGCAGCACTGCGAAAGGGAGCGAGGAGGGTACTGTGTCAAAGGAACGGAACTCAAAAGGTCTAAGCAAACTACGACTCAAAGCATCTTGAATAGTGGAGAGAGCGAACCGTTGACCCTCAACTCTGCCGTGTGGTAAATGACACCGGCCGTGTTCCTGGCCACGCACGTGTAGTTAGCCCGGTGCCGTGCATGCACTGACTCAATGCTTAGCATGCTGATGCGCTGCGTCGTCTTGGTGATAAGGATGCCATCGTTGGACATCAAGCGCCCCACTCCTGTGGTTGGATCAGGCGCCGTTGTCCAGTATAGCTCCAGGGGGGTGTCGCCCTTGTTTACTGTGCAGGTGGCCGACACCATGTCGTTCATGTTGATGGTCTCCTCCCCAAAATCGAAGGGCACGACCTGTGGCGGAACTGAGCGAAGGGTTTTGGATCGATTTCATCGATTGAAATCGAAGCTAGCGACCAACGTTGAGGCTGAAACCTAAAGACCCGCCCCAAAAGAGTGGCATCGACCAGAGCTCACCCTAGAAATAGGGGAGTCTGGGAATAAGCTAAAATCTTCGACTTACCCATAACTTGCACTTCCAGTGAGCCGCGGGCGGAGTATCCCTCCTGGTTCTTGGCCACGCACGTGTAGGTCGCCTGGTCCGAGTTACGCTCAACGTTCTCGATGATCAGCGTTCCGTTGGGGAAGACTTTCTGCTTGCGGTTGATAGGCAGAGCACGGTTATCTAAGGTAAGAAATTTTTGTTTAAATTTGTCACCATATTGAAATTACGACAGTCTAGTTTATGCCTGAAATGGGATACTTCTCCTTTCGAAAGCCTCTCTACTCACCTCGCTCCCAGACAATCGAATCGATGGGATAGCCGGCAACAGGACAGGTAACCATCAGGGTCTCGCCAGCCACAATGGCCTTCTTCTCCATTTGTCGAATGTAGGGCAGGCCGTAGACATTCAGCTTGGCAGAGTGATCAGCTACGCCCACCTTGCTTTTGGCTATGCACTTGTAGAGGCCGCCATCGTTGGCGTGCACCGAGGTAATGTTCAGATAGGAAACTACATCCCCGTTGACCGTCACGTACTGTCCAACTTGGTAGCGATCGTTGTTGGCAATCTTCTTGCCATCAAGCTCCCATGAAATTTCGGGTGTGGGGTTGCCGCCGGCGACGCACTTAAGGAACACACTTGGCCCGGGCTCCATGGTCTCTTCCTGGAAGGCCTGTCGGATGACGGGTGGATCAAAGCGGCCGCCGAGCTTCAGCTCAGCACTGGCCTCCGCCGATTCCTGGTCATTCCTTACGAAGCACTGGTACATGCCCTTATCCTCCTTCTTCACGGATTCAATACGCAGCACAGGTTCGCTGTGACCGATGGCCTTGCCGTCCTTCATCCAGCTAACAGTCTTGATGGGATTTCCGGTGTACTGGCAGGTGAAGACCGCAGGGCGTCCGAAGTCAACGGTCTGCGTGGGGGGATCGATCTTGGCGGACAGTGGGGCGGTGACTGTGAGCACGGTCTCGACGCTCTCGCCACCCACAGAGTTGTTGACCACACACAGGTATTTGCCTGAATCCTCGACCACGGCATCCTTGATGATGAGGGTGCCGGAAACCTGCTTGACACGATCATTCAAGACGACTGCCTGCTTGCGGGTAGTGCCTTCGATGAACTTGTACCATCTGGAACGAGAAAATAGTGTTAATCGAGGGTTCTGAGTGTAAAAGTTGGCATTGGGGACAGTGGGCACAGAGTGAGCAAGTTTTACTGATGGGCTGACTTTCTGGATTCCTTCAAAACAACTTACCTTTCCTGGCTTAGCGATGGAGCATACTTACCTCTTAGTAATATTTAAATTTATTTACATTTTCTTTGCTCATTCTGTGCACCACTTTTGGGGGTTTTGGGAGTAAGCAGACGGCAACCTAACGAGAGGGAATCAATCTAGCAGTCTACCTATAAACTGGCACTGGATAACCCTGTCCAGGACAATGTCCAACAAAGGTGCCACTCAAGGGCACCTCGTTGATCTCAATGCTCTTCACGGCAATGCGGGGCTTGACAAGGCCAACGGGCTCTGCAATGGGGAGAGTTAGAAAACTCAGGGACTTGCTTTTCCAGTCGAGAGAACTGCCTGAAGGATGTGTTCAACTACTAAACCTATGTACCTAAACACTGGATGAGGATACGCTTGTCCCTGGCAGAGAATGGAGAAACTGTGGGCCAACTTCTGTGTCTGTTCCTGCAGGCGATCGCCCGATATGCTGGGAGCTACGCTGCCTATGGGCTCTAAAAGAAATTGATGTTCCATGATACCTTGTCACTGCCTAATGCTGCCTGAATGTTGACCAAAATGGGTAGTCCCTGACATTACCTAAAAGCGGGTGTGGGAAAGGATTGTCCCAGGCACAAGATGGCTAAGTCTGTGGACGCCGATCTAGTCATTTCCTGAAGGCGACCACCGGATATTTTTGGGGCCACACTACCAACGGGCTCTGTAAATCGATACATATTTTATAGAACTACATATATTACTCTATTTGTGCCTTTAAACTGCCTGAATATTCGACTAACCTTATGATGGGTAATGGAAATGCCTGAGCCTGGCAAAACAGGGCAAAGCTAGTGGAGATCTCTTTGACAAATGTGAAACTCTTGGATTCGCCAGAGAAGGTGGGAGCTTTGGCACCGACTGGCTCTAAAAAAGATACAACAATGGGTTTTAGATGGTGACTGGGGTGAGATGAGACTTAAGTCTATTTAAAGGCTACCTTATCAGGGGAATCGGATAAGCCTGCGCCTGACAGAGCAAAGCAAAGCTCTGGCCAAAGTGACGTACGAATGTATAGCTTTTCATATCGGAAGCAAAAGTAGGGCCTTTGGCACTGACGGGTTCTAGGAATATATATATATATATTGTTCTAAGTATATATAGACATGTCATGAACTGCCTGACTGGTTGAGAGTTACCTTACGTAGGGAACTGGAAATGCCTGGGCCTGACACAGCAACACAATATCACTCGAACTGGAGCCGAGTAAGCTGGATATCTTTGAGACACTAGCAAATGTGGGAGCCTTGGCACCCACCGGTTCTGGAAGTTACAGAAATAAAGTTAAAGGACCCGGAGAGAACCGCATAAGAAACTGCCTGAATAGATTAGGTTATTGACCAATAGACTACCTCATTGCTGGAACTGGATAGGCTTGAGCCTGGCACAGTAGAGCAAAGCTCTGACCCACTGGTCGAATATAGGAAAATACAAGCGAATCTGTTGAAAATGTGGGAGCCCTGGCGCCAATGGGTTCTGTAAACAACAAATTATGTTAATCTAACCAATTTATTGATAAGAAGACTGCCTGAATGGATATAGGAGTTCTCTAACCTCATGATGGGGACCGGATACGCCTGGGCCTGACACAGCAAGGCAAAACTCTGGCCAACAGACCGAGTGTACGAAAATGAATTTGAATCAGTAGAAAAGGTGGGCGCTCTAGCTCCGATGGGTTCTGTAACCAAACCAAGTTTAAAAAATACATAAAACTAAGATAGAACTCTTCCTGAGCTGGGAGTACTTTAAAGCTAACCTCATGATGGGAACCGGAAAAGCCTGGGCCTGACAAAGCAGGGCAAAACTCTGACCAACAGCACGGGCGTAGGAAAATGAGTTGTAGTCGGAGGAGAATGTTGGAGCTCTAGCCCCAATAGGTTCTGCAAAGCATTCAGAATGTTTTTCATTAATTTATATTGCCTAAGACTTGCCTAATGATGGGAACGGGAAAAGCCTGAGCTTGGCAAAGCAGGGCAAAGCTGGCACTAATCGAGCGCTCGAATATACTGCCTTTGGAGTCACTTGAAAAAGTCGGAGCCTTCGCACCAACAGGTTCTAAAATAAGAATATATTCGTACTTTAGCTTAACTTTAATACAAAAGCAATACACAGAACCAGTTGAGCAGCGTTGCTCCTTGTCAGAAGGGAGTTCTTCATTACCTAAATATGGGGACAGGATAGGATTGGGCCTGACAGGTAAGAGCCACTTCGCTTTTCTGAGCCGCTTGTATGGTAAACGTTGATGCCACACTGGGAAAGCTAGGTGCCTTAAAGCCGACGGGCTCTAAAAAGTATAAATTTCTAGTTATTCGCGTTTATTATTATTACCGAATGGATTTTTTGGCTGAATATTGGGCTTATTTTTATTGGAAACCAATTCTTTTCGAATTTAAATGATATACTATCTTAATCTTTATCTTTTAAATTTGACACTTATTAATAAATGTTTTGAGAGGCATGTTTTAAATGCATGAAATTCTTAATAAACATTTTCCAGTTGGCACATTGAATAGGCGAAGGACTAAAAGGATAAATGACCAGCTAATAAGTTTTTCATAATAATATGGTATTTTTTACCTAAAAACTGGCACTGGAAATGCCTGAGCTTGGCAAAGCATGGCAAAAGTCGTATGCAAAGGAGCAGCTTGCTGGAAGACCATTACACCAGTGGGCACCGCGGGAGCCTTGGAGCCGATGGGTTCTACGTAGTTGGGGATATAAGTTTACACACAAAATTTGATCATTTGTTAGGCCAATAAAAAGTGGTCCTAAGCTGAATATACAGTATTTTTCCTTCAGTTTCGTTTCTTAAAATATCATCTTGGGCATTAATAAAGCTTCATTTTAAATTAATTTCTATTAGTGATAAAGTTGGAGGCTAAACAAATACCATAATATGTTTTACATTTCAGGAAAACATATTTAGTAAATATTAGTTTATTGTTATCTTTCGAAACGAAAATGTTTAATTGCCTTTTCTGTGGCACCTTTGGATATTTTCTTAGAAAACTGCTTTGAACGTTGGCTTGGGCGCTCACCTGATGACAGGCACTGGAAATGCTTGGGCCCGGCAGAGAAGAGCGAGGGCCGAGCCCCGTGACCTCTGCACCTCGATGAGCTTGTACTCGAGGGAAAAGGTCGGAGCTTTGGCGCCCACGGGCTCTGCAAATTAAACCATTTTATTTGGTATTACCACAGACAACAAACTGACTGAATGCAGAGAGAAATGCTTTCTTTTTAATTCCGAAAAGCAAACTTTCGTTGCGACGCGGCGCATGACCCGGCAACCCCCACCTGACCTTAACCTGGTCGAAAACTTTGTGCATAAGAAGAAGGAGAGCAGGAGAATGTGACTCAGTATTAAGCAATGCAAACTTGATGGAGGTCGGGGTCAATGTTAAGGCCAGAGGCATGCGCAGAAACCCCAGTTCGGGCGGAGACAGCTGTGCCTGCAACAAGTGGAGGTCGCACTGCCAGTTGACCTCCGGAAAGTAGCACAAACCGGCGGCTGTTGACCCAAAAACGTGCGTTCATTCACCAGCCGGTGTGCGAGCGGGACAGTTGCGGTCCACACAAGCTTCGGAGGGGTAATTGCTTGGGAAATTTTGTGTGGATCGCGAGCATGCGCAGTGTCCCAAGCAGAGAGCGCGAGAGCGTCGGAGAGAGCGAACTGGTTTGTTTACAATTTGTCGTACTCACACTAACGCAGCATGGAGAGTGGAAAGAGAGGGGTGTATGGGTCTGTTTACCGCTTCTCCTGCCCTTTGCTTTCGCCCTGTTTATGGTTTGTTTACGTAGCTTACTTTTGTGCGTGCGCCCGTGTGTGGGTGTGTTCGCCTATTTTGTTTGCGCCTCGCTTTGCGCGCACATTTTTATGAATGAACTTTGCGCCCCTTCCCCTGCAATTGCCCGCAAGCTGCGGCCCAGAGTTCACACCGCTCGTGCATAATTAAAGTCACGTTTTCTGGGATCCTAACCTGCTAATGGGAACCGGAAATGCCTGGGCAGGACACAGGAGCACGATGTCAGTGCCGCAGCGCCGTTCGATGCCGGACCACTTGGTGTCGACCGAAAGAACGGGGGCCTTGGACGAAACAGGATCTGAGGAAAGCAAGCAATTCGTCAGCCTACTAGCAGAGGTACACAGAAATAAATAATACGATATGCTGTGGTCAATTATAATTCAGTTTAAGGGTTCACTTTTTAAACTTCGCTGCCTGGCCTCTGCTCACACCAATAGTGTAAGCGTTAGTGTGGTTTGGTATGGCTTTTAGGCATTACACTTATGTACTTACACAAATGCAAATCTAACATGACATTTTTATTAACTGTATTTTTATAGGAAACACGACAAACTGACCATTGCTTATATGTAATTATTTATTTATGTGCAGGGCTGAAATGTGGGATAAAGGTATGCAACAAATTAGCGAAGAAAGTCCTTTCATAAGCAAGAACAGAAGGATTTTTTTGACATTCAAATATAGGCGAAAATCAAAATCTTTAAAGATTTTAACAGTAATCTTAACTTTTTCTCTAACCTAAAAGCAGGCACCGGAAACCCCTGGGCGGGACAAAACAGGGCCACATTGGTGGCCAGCATCCGGTCAATCCACGACCGCTTGATGTCATTAGAGAGTAGCGTTGGGGCCTTGCCGCCGACGGGTTCTATTGGGTCAAAACAGAGTTGCCTTAAGCCCCGCCTGAATGTTTGTTTCGGCTTACCGAAAACTGGGAGCCGGAAATCCCTGGGCAGGGCACAGCAAAGATATGGAGAGCGACTCTAACAGCTCCAGCGGCTTCTGTACTAAAGCCGGAGTTCGAGGAGCGGTACTTGAAATAGGCTCTGCGAATAATTGCATTTAAATTGTAATATTTTTACAAGGAAAGCGGAACCAGTGCCTGATGTTGGTCAAGAGGGGTAGCTACAGAACCCACCTGAAGCTCGGAGCCGGGTAACCCTGCGCTGGACAAAGTATAGCGGTGGTGGCTGAGAAGTCCACCACATTGGGTTTATAGGTCAGAGCGTTTATCTTCGGCGGACTACTGCTGATGGGTTCTATAAAGCGGTGAAGACATTTTTAGAAAATCTAAGCCCAAGCCCTGGTTAAATTAAAAGACTGCAAGAATGTTGGACTACCAAAACAGAAGAATCTCAGACAGTAATTTGAAATAAATTAAAGTACTAAAGTCTATTCTATTATTCTTGAAGGAACCAACCTAAAACTGGGAGCAGGATATCCCTGGGCTGGACACAAGATGGAGACATCGGTGTGTCCAGGAACTACCAGAGGTCGTGACTGTAAGGGCGGCACCTTGGGAGCGGTGCTTGAAACAGGCTCTATGTATAAGCATAATAATTAATTTAAGACATGTCTAACTACATCCTATAACTGCCTGAATGCTGTATTTATTTTTGGCAGATTTACCTAAAAACCGGCACTGGATAACCCTGAGCTGGACACAGCAGTGCCAAGGTCGAGGAGCCCGCATAGGTCTTCATATCGAACTTGGCCAGTGAAACTACTTTGGGTACCGTACTGCTAATAGGTTCTATACAATTTAGAATGACAAAATATTAGTCCAAGCGATGGGATAATGAAAGCTCCCTGAATGTTGGGTCTCACCTAAAGGCCGGCACTGGAAAACCCTGAGCCGGACACATTATGGCCACTGTTCTGCCCACGCGAACATAATCAATATTCGTTTTCTGACTAAGGGCCACTCTAGGAGCAGCCCCACTAATGGGCTCTGGAAAAACCAATCGTAAATACTTTAGAAAACAATTCGATAGTCAACTGAGAACTGCCCGAATGACTGAGGGGAATCACCTGAAAAACGGAACCGGATAGGCTTGAGCAGGACAAAGTAAGGTGACACTGCCGCTTAAGTTAATATCCACATTGCGGGTTTTGTCCCCGGATGTCAGTCGTGGTCCCACACTGCCAACGGGCTCTATAAGTTACCGAAACTTATGGATGGTTTATGATGTTATGATTTATGAAAACTGCCCAAAAGTAAGGTAAGGGTTACCTAAAGAAGGGCACCGGATAGGCCTGACCAGGACAGAAGAGAGTGCAGCTGGCGGCCAGACTAGCTTCGGCATTCTTTAGGCGATTCTCAACACTGATCTTTGGTGCAACACTGCCCACGGGTTCTAAGAGAAATATAATATTAGGCTTATGTCTAAATCTGAGAACATTAACCTCGCATGTGCTTCGGTAATCTGTGTAAAAAGTGAGCAGCTCTGCTTTGGCTATAAGTCTGATAACTGCCTGAATGAACTGTCATTACCTAAACGAGGGCACTGGATACGATTGGGCTGGACAAAAGAGAGTCAGAGTAGCCATCGACGGAGCCCCGGCATCCCTGAGCCGCTCGCCCACACTGATTTTGGGACCAACACTGGCCACCGGCTCTGAAAGAGGATTCTTACGTAAGAGCACAACCAAATCAACCTACAGAAAACTGCCTGATGGAAAATTCCTGCTGGGCTCACCTGAATGCGGGAACAGGATAGGATTGTGCCGGACAGAAGATGCTCAGGTCTTCCTGCAGAGGAACCTCGGCATCCTTGCGCCGCTCACCCACACTGATCTTGGGTGGCACACTGCCCACGGGCTCTGCGGACAAACGGGTTGAAGTAAGAACCAGGAACCTGGACGACTAACATTGAAAACTGCCAAAGTTCTTCGACAACAATAGAAATTGCCTGCCACTCAACTAACTTGTCCTGTGGGTGGGGGTTGCGTGACACTGAATGGGTTAAATTGGGCAGTAGTTGTGGACACAAAGCTAATTAGAGTTTGAGGCCAATGAGGCATGGCGACTTAATCTTGGCTCGTTTGTAATTGGAAAACTTTGGACATGCCGCACGCATTACCTATAGAAGGGCACGGGGTAGGCCTGGGCAGGACAGAAAATGGCTATGGTTTGACCCCGACGGATGCTGTCGTGGCTAAAGCCGTCCTTCTTATTGACACGCGGTGCCACGCTTCCCACAGGCTCTGGAATATTGGGGTAGGGGTTAGCAAGAAATTTTCAGAAACTGCCTGAGCCCCACCCGGAATATGGAACTCGACAGCGACCCACCTATAAAATGGCACCGGAAAGGATTGAGCGGGACAGCGAAGTGCCACGATGCCGCCAACGGCAATCCGGTCGTGACTAAACTCGTCGTTCTTGTTGACCTTTGGGGCCACACTTCCGACGGGCTCTGAAAGGAGTTCGGTTCGTGTGAAAGTTATCCTAAGCTTACTAATCCAAACAATGCTATGGAGGGACCTTGAGCACTCGACATTACCTATAAACCGGGACCGGATAGGACTGCGCAGGACACTGTATGGCAATGGTCTGAGAGCTTCTAATGCGGTCGTGATTGAACTCATCCTTTCTATTGACCCGAGGAGCGACACTTCCAATGGGCTCTGAGAGAGTTTTCTTATTAGTTCATTACGCATAATGAAACTGTCTGAATGCGAATTACGTATAAAGCAAAATGTATGGATGGTAATATCAACGACGCCTTATCGATATTTTACTATATCTGATTTCATTTTAAATATGTTTAAAATAGAATCATTACAGATATATTAACTTTAAATTCGATATTTTTCGATATAATATATGGAACTTTTTATTTATCATCCTTAACACTTTACCTATAAGCTGGCATTGGATATGCTTGGGCTGGACAAAGCAAGGCCATAGATCGATTGGACTTGGCCACAAAAATTCCCAGCTTATCTTTAATTTCCACCTTAGGCGCCACACTCCCAACAGGCTCTGGAATACAGTTTTCGAAATTGTATCTACCTTAAGTGAACTTTGACCTGACATGCTGGAATGCACTCAACAATGTGTTTACCTAAACGCTGGCATAGGATATCCCTGAGCCTTGCAGAGCAAGTTCAATGCCTCATTCGAGTTCCTGATCGACACACCAAATTTATTTTCCATATCAACCTTGGGCGCCACACTGCCAACGGGCTCTGAAAGAGGAGGACTTCATGTACATATCTCTCTACGCTGTAAAAAAAAACTGATCTGATGGGCGGCACTCAACAATGTGGTTACCTAAATGCTGGCATGGGATATCCCTGAGCCTTGCAGAACAAATTTAACGAGCGGTTTGAGTTTCGAATGGTAAAATCCATCTTGTCATGCATATCAACCTTCGGGGCCACACTGCCCACGGGTTCTGCAAAAGTTTCGAAATGAAGCGAAGGATTTGAGTACTAAACTTAATTCGAAAACTGCCTGAGAGGACAAGCAAAAATCCTACCTATAAGCTGGCATGGGATACGACTGAGCCGGACACAGCAGGTTCAAGGCTTGACCACGAGGCTTGTCCAGCCAAGTGATGCGGTCCTTAACGTCCACCTTTGGCGCTACACTGCCCACGGGTTCTGCAAATAACACATGTAGGTATCTCCGAATTATATATCTTCCAATTCTCTACGAGCCTTACTACTGAAAACTGCTTGAGGGGGAGAGCTTACCGAGCAGCCGGCACTGGAAAAGACTGTGCCGGGCAGAGCAAGTTCAGGGAGCTGCCACCGGGCCTATCCACCCACTTGATCCGATCGTTGGGATCCACTTTTGGCGCCACACTGCCCACAGGCTCTACGAAAATTAAAGGTCAAGGATACTTCCGTTTCCCCAGTATAAACTGCCTATGATGTTGGGATGAATAGTATTCCCCAAGCACTCACCGGAATGCAGGCACCGGATAAGACTGGGCTGGGCAAACTATAGCGAGACTGTGATCCAGTGCCACCCGAGCGTAATTGATCTCGTCTTTAATGTCTACTTTGGGAGCCACACTGCCAACAGGTTCTAAGAGAAAATGCTGATTTAGAGACTGCTAAACGGGAAGCCTGAATGTTGGACTTTGAATATTGGATTTGACGATTACCTAAAGAGGGCCATGGGGTACGACTGGGCTGGGCAGATGAGCGCCTTGGATGCTCCCTTACGAGTCTTGGCAAAAGTGAACTCATCCCGCGTATCAACTTTGGGTGCCACAGAGCCCACGGGTTCTAGTTTTATATTGAACTTTCATTAAAAGGTTGCTAAAAAAGCGCAGAATGTTGGTCGGGGTAGCACTAACCTAACTATGGGCACCGGATATGCTTGGCCAGGACACTGCATAGAGAAGTCTTCTGACAGCTTCACTTGCAACACTTGAAACTTGTCGTGCAAACTAGTGATCTTGGGCGGCACCGAACCGATGGGCTCTATACATTTAAAGAAATACATGTTATCCTTAGAATATTACCCTTAGTATCAGCCTTAAATTCTGGGATAAGGTGAAAAGACTCATACCTAACAATTGGTACAGGATAGGCCTGGCCAGGACATTGCATGGCGTACCTCGCACCCAAAGAGACTTCCATGGTGCGAACTCTTTCTAGCAGGTTTAACTTGGGAGGAACGGAAGCAACGGGTTCTAGAAGTAATGTGAGAAATCAAACACCACTATGCTATACAAAAAAAACTGCCCAAATGCTGGAAGCTATTACACCTACCTATACACAGGAATGGGGAACGACTGGGCAGGACACTTGAGACTCAAGCTCCGGCCAACGTATCCACGGGCATTGGCCACCTCATCGTCTATGCTAACCTTGGGTGGCACACTGCCAATGGGCTCTGGAAAGGAATTTAAAGGCTGAACCAAACGAGAAACTGCATCGCGAGCTGCCTGAGCGGGGAGAGGTCTAGGGCTAATAGAATAATCACTTAAATGGCACTGTTTAAAATTGGGAGAACGCCCTGTAAATTGGACAATTTGCCAATTTGATGGCATGCTCCGCGCACCTGTGGGCTGGCATCGGATATGACTGGGCCGGGCACAGCAAAGCGAATCCGATTCCACTGGCTATCTCGCGTGTTTGCAGCTTGTCCTGAATATTTATTTTTGGCTTGACGGAGCCAACGGGTTCTAGGAGCAAAAACAAGTCACAAAAAAGGACGAGAAAACTGTCTGACATTGCCGGAAAAGGGAACCCACCTGAAGGAGGGCGTGGGATACGACTGAGCTAGGCAGAGCAAAGCGTAGCTGCTAAACAGCTCCACATCTATGAACTGGTGCTTGTCCTGGGGATTCACCTTGGGTCGGACACTGCCCACAGGCTCTAAGAGAAGACAGAGTTTTTAAAATCGTTCACTACAACTGACTGAATGTGCTTTGGCATTTCTAAAAGGGAATCTTACTTGAAAACTGGCATAGGATACGATTGGACGGGGCACTGAATGTTGAAAGTGATGCCACTTTGGACTTGCATCATCCTGAAGCGTTCCAGGAAGTTTAACTTGGGCGCAACACTGCCTACGGGCTCTAGAAATTTATGTATCTTTAAGCTCTTGAACAAATTTCAAAGTAAAAGGAAAACCCGAATCAGGAATGTTGGGCTAGGCGTATGAGCTTTACCTAGAAATCGGCTGGGGGTAAGCCTGAGCGGGACATAGAAGACTCAAGCTAGTCAGCCTCTTCACCTTGACATGCTTCAGATCGTCAGAGTTGGTAATCTTGGGACTCACACTACCAATGGGTTCTGCAAAGCAAATCGTTATTCACTATTTCGCTAAAGAAGTCGTTGCTATTTGAAAACTACCCAAACTACTGAGATTGAACTTTTACCTAAAGAAGGGCTGTGGATAGGCTTGAGCTGGGCATAGCAAGCTTATATCGTGGTTGCTTTTTCCCTTAAGGTGCTTGAAATCTTCTCCCGTGTCTATCTTGGGACTGACACTGCCGACAGGCTCTATAGTGAAATGAACAAGTTTTTAAGTTTAAAACCACACTCTAATTTACTGCCTGAGGTTGGACAGGAAGACATTGAAAATGAAATTGAAATTACCTATAGACAGGCACCGGATAAGCCTGGGCTGGACAAAGCAGCGTTACACTGGCTTCAAGCTTAACCCTGACAGTCCGAGAATCGTCGCCTGAGGTGAGTTTAGGGCCAACACTGCCAACAGGTTCTGGGAATGGAAATGGCGGCATTTACCATATGAGGAAAAGGACTCTTAATCCTGCCTGAAGTTGGGACACGCAGCTGGGATCTTTACCTAAAGAATGGCACCGGATAGGCTTGGGCCGGACACATCAGTGTAACACTTTTGAAACTGGGAACCCGAGTTAGTGTTATGAGCTCCTGGTTGCCATTGCCGTTTAGCTGCGGACTGACACTGCCCACGGGTTCTGAAGTCGATAAGATAAGGTTAAGGGGTATGGACGAAGCGCCCTGCCTTAATGTTGGGTTGGGATTACCTAAAGAAAGGCACCGGATAGGCCTGAGCTGGGCACATGAGGGTGGCACTGTGGCCTAGAGACACCTTGGGTATCTTTATGGCATCATCGCCGGCTGTAACTTTGGGACTCACACTGCCCACCGGTTCTGTGTTTCGAAAGGAGGGTTGGGGAGAGTTAGTGTCAATTTACTATCTCAGATCTGCCTGGACGTTGGGGCTAGTTTACCTAAAAAATGGAACCGGATAGGCCTGAGCCGGGCAAAGAAGCGTGCCACTTGCCGCCAGGTTCACCCTAAGAATGCGCGACTCATCTCCGCTGGTGAGACGCGGGCCAACGCTTGCGACAGGTTCTGGGAAGTGGAATATGGCACGTAAGGAATACACCTTTAGAGGGGAAGCCTTTAATTGGGATAGGCTGGTGTCTTACCTAAACACTGGCACCGGATACGCCTGGGCTGGACACAGCAGGGTGATGGCTTGGCCAGCGGCAAACTGAACTACCTTGATGTCATTACCAGAAAGAAGTCTGGGCCCAACACTGGCGACGGGTTCTTGAAGGATTGAGAGCGGAGATGGTGAAACTAACAGAACGGGCATACTGGAGTCTGAATCGGAAACTGGCCAAAGTTGGTCTGGGGGGTGTTTAGAGCTTTTCCCCGAGGTAAGTCACTTTCTCCTACCTAAACAAAGGAGCTGGATAGGCCTGAGCGGGACAGAGAAGGGTTTGGCTAGAGCCAGCCTCTCCCGTGAAACTGCTGCTGGTCAGCGTGTTCGGAAACTTGGGTGAGACCCTGCCAACTGGTTCTGTGAATGAAGCAAGATTATTGAGAGTTAATAACCATGCAGAAATGGCCAATAAATATAAATGCAACAGGCGCTGAAAGTGTAACTTACCTTAGGCGAAATTCTAACGAGAATTCGAATGTGAAAATTGCCAAGGCTTGGAATTGATTTTGGATATTTTTCAAACATAAAGTATAAGATGGCTTTCTCAAAAACGGACCACACCTACTCTATGCGGCTTTATTTCAAGCTCTCATCATTGTCGAGTACCCTATCCCAACATTCAGGCAGTTTTCAATTTAGACTTACGCTACAGCAACAAGTCTTTGGTTTTGGAAAATAAAATAAAAATTATTTTTACATTTAAAGTTGCCTAGTAGCACAATAGTGCTTGGGGTTTGTAATATAATATATCAATGTACGCAAAGAAAGAGATTTTAAGCGAAAAATCGTTTTGATTGCATTTCTATGGGCTCAAAGACTTGTTGCTTTTATATATAATATATATAAGAGTCATTTGGAAATTGCAGAGGATACTGTTTCTCAAATCAAACATTTAACGTACATCCTAGAGAAATTTCCAAAGTGACGCTAACAAATGTTTGAAATAGTATTATTGTTTTACGATTACTTTTCCTGGTTCTATGCCTTATGGCTGAGTTTTGTAATTAAATATTTGATTTTATTTGAAATATTTCAAACATTTGCTGTGCGGACTGGGTAGGTTACAAGACATTATTGAAAGTACTTTGACTTGTAACCTTCCAGCCAAGATGTCAGAGAATAAACTTCAGAAAAATTATATTTAAGTCGTTATAAATTAATGCCACATTTTTTGAAGTTTACTCTGACATAAGAAAGCTTCAGTTGTAAATCGTTCAGTTGTAAATACAATAGGAATGGAACATAATTAAATGAGTTATATTTTATATTACGAGTATATCTATATTTAGTTTAAGTCTTTTCAATTTACGAGTATGACTGAAGCTTTCTTGCTAATTTTTATAAATAAAATTGGCCAACAAGGCGGACTTACCTGTGATGACCAATCGTCCCTTTGTGGCACTCAATCTCGTCTCTCCAGTCAAGCGATGTTTGGTTCGGCACTGATAGCTCTTGTATCCATCCTCGGGTCCAACCTCACGGATGTGCAGCTCTCCAGAGGGCAGTACGAGATATTTACCGTCTGATATCAAAACGGTTCACGAAAAATCAAAGTTAAATATAATAAAAAAATATATTAGTGATTAGTTGTCGGGTAAACTAATTACTTTATAATATTAATGAATTTAATTCGTTATCTTTATCAAAATGCATTTGAAAGTCACATACCATGCTTTAGAGACGTTAAGTTAGTTTCTTTTGCAAATATTTGTATTTGTGCAATAATGTTGTATTAGTAAATGCATTAAATGTGACTTATCAATTGCAGATTAATGCGTGAATTAAGGACTAAAGAAGATGAGTCGGCAATGTAACTAATTTACAATAATTTGGGATTTACATATTTATAAAATACTTGCAATTGAGTTAAACCAAACAATACTGGTAGATGACCTCTTCTTTAGACCTCTACACGATCCAAGGAATTCTGTTCAAATGTTTCTGTTTGTTTTTTTTTTCATCTAAATATCGATTCAATTTAAACAGAATTCCTGTACTTACACACTAGCTATACACCAGCAGTGCCAGGAATTTGAGGCCTAAACAAATCAAAGAGCTCTGAAGTGATTGATTCAAATGTGTTAACGTCTTGCATAGATAAATAAATTTACAAAGAAAATGTTTATTTGATTTACTCAGATCAATAATCCTCAAGTTCCCAGACATTGCTTTTTATTTTGGAACATGCACCAACAAAAATGCCAATAATTTTAGATGTATGCGGATTATAGATTACATATACATTCGAGGTATATATACAGCAATGTTTTCATATTTTGGATTAAATGTATGTACAGATTGTTAGATAGTCGATAAATAGATCTGTTTATTAGCATTTTTGCATGTATTTACACTAGACTAAAAACAACGCTACGTTCAACTACATGAAGGGGTTCGGGATTCGTTTGGGCAAGTCAGGAGCGACTCATGGATTTTTTGGAAGGGTAAAAGAATAATATTTTGGGATGGGAAAATAAAAAAGGAAACGAAAAAGAAGAGGCAGACAGAAAGCATAAGAAATTGAAAGCCTAAGCAGCGCTGCACGTGAAAAACCTCACATTGGTGGCGGCCCTCTAGAGACCAAATCGAAGCGAACCGAATTGGATAGGAGACGGAGGATGTTGGCTGATGAGGAGTGGGCTGAGAGCTCTTATCTGATAATTTACCGCTGGTTGCGATATCCTCCTGGGGATAGATAACTCGCTCCTCGTCCTCCACCCACGAGTCGACCACTATGAAATCGGCCACGAAACTGGGTATGTGGCACTTTAGGATGGCGCTATTGCCCCTCAGTATGGACTCGTCCATGACATTGACGGTGTAGGATTGAGGCACAACTGCAAAGATTGATTGAATGTGGAGTGTGGAGGATAAAATCATAAGAGTAAGTGTGGCGCCGGTGGGAGGAGTCCCCTTCATGTGTCTAAGCTAACAGCCTAAATCAAGTCTATGATCTCGACATCTCCTACCAGTTATGTTCTTGGTGAAGACCTCGCCCTCGGTATCAATCCAATCCGTTATGTCTATGTGATCCGCCACAAAGGAAGGCGTCTGGCACTTGAAAATGGCCGCATTGCCCTTGATCACGTACTCGTCGTAAACTTGCGACTCAAAAAACTGCTTCACCACTGCAAGACGAGAAGCGGTAAAACTAAAATAAGGACTGAAGGGGTCTGGAGGTGATGGGGTTTCGAGTTCTATGCGTAGAATAATGCGATTATCGTAAGGGTTACCCGTAGAGTCGTCTGGCAGGGGCCTCTGGATCTCAGTACCTCCCTCGTCAATCCACCCCTCAACATCGATAAAATCGGCCACAAACGACGGCACCAGGCACTTTAGGGTGGCCGAATTGCCACGAAGGACGAACTCGTCAATAACTCGTGTCTGGTAAAACTGGTGGACAACTGAAGGAAATCAAAGGGAACTTGGTGAAAGTATAACTAAAAAGGAGTGGAGTGTGATCACTGGAGAGAGTTGGGTCTGGGGAGGCCTGAGGTAAATAGATCGTTAGTACCCGTCTCCTCGGCATTATTGGGATAGTAGTTGCGGCCCTCCGAGTCCAGCCAGAGATCGACGAAAACAAAGTCGGCCACGTACGAGGGAATTTCGCACTTCATCACCACGGAGTTGCCCCTAATGACGTACTCATTGTCTGCCTCCGATTCGTAGCTCTGTATGACAACTAAGCCACAACATAATCATGAACATAAATTAGAGTAAAAGTGGGGGGTAAAAGGGAGACGGACAGGTGGAATCTGAGGACCTAAGGCAACATTTATTTTAGAGAAACTATACTTTAGACTATACCATAGGCTGTACTGGCATTCTCGCGCCACAACTCGGTGCCCAATTCGTCTACCCAAGCCTCGACCTGCACGAAATCGGCCACAAAGGATGGGATTTTACACTTGACCACCGCCGCGTTGCCCTTAATCACATATTCATTCTCGGCCTCGGTTATGTAGAACTGTGAAACGACTGTGAATCGAAGGAAATCATAAATTACGGGAAATTGGAAGTGAGGAAGATGCTGGGAAAGGAAGAGGACAGTCAAGTAATCGAATAATGTAAACTTTTCTAATCGCATCGCACCGTAATTGTCTGAGAAGGACAAGACGTTGCCCTCATCGTCGATCCACGACTCCACGCGGACAAAATCGGCAACAAACGATGGAATCGAACACTTAAGGACAGCCGCATTACCGCGAATCACATATTCGGTCATAATCTCTGCCTCATAGAACTGATTGACAACTGCAAGGGTGGATAATAAAAAAAAAAAAGGATATAGAAATGAAAAGGACTGGGATTGGAGGGAAATGAAACACCTCCAAGTAGTTGCCTATTAGGTAATTCTGTTGTTGCAAGTACCATAATTATCAGAGGGTCGCAACACGGTGCCCTCCTCATCTATCCAGGATTCGACGCGCACAAAATCGGCCACAAAGGATGGAATGGAACACTTAAGAACTGCCGCATTGCCCCGAATCACGTACTCCATCAGGATATCGGCGCCGTAGTACTGATTCACAACTGAGTCGAAAAAAACACAAAGTACGGAAATGAAAGGGAAGCTGAAGCAATAAAGAAGGGAAAAGGAGCGGCGTTGGGAGTCCTGCTTAAGACTAACATGAAGAGTGCTTCGACGACGGGGGCTAACTATACCGAAATTATCCTCTGGAACGTATTCGGTGCCGTCGCTGGCCACCCAGGCCTCGACGCGCAGGAAATCGGCCACAAAACTGGGAATAGTGCACTTCAGGACCGCGGTATTGCCTCTGATAACATACTCGGACACAACCTCAGCCTCGTAATACTGATTCACGACTGTAAAAATGTTTATGAGGGGGAACTGAAAATAAGTATAATTGCGCAAGTGGGAATAATGAAGGTGTTGGGATGGGGGCAGGGAATGAATATCCTCTATAACCATTAATTTTTGTAGGTTGTGTACCCGTTCCCTGTTGTTCGCCGAGAGTGCCGTACAGCTGGCCCTCCTCATCCTGCCAGGACACGACCTGCACAAAGTCCGCGACGAACGATGGAATCGAGCACTTGAGCACCGCCGCATTGCCCCTTATGACGTACTCGTTGTTGACCTCCGATTCGTAGAACTGTTGCACAACTGGAGGTGAGTTCACACAGCGACTGATTATATAATATAATATAATGCGAGTGGGGAGGGAGAGGGGCAGAGGCAGCCTAGAGAACCAAGGCCCGCACCTAGCGTGCGACGGGCGTGAGAAACTGTTCAGCAAGCTAATTGAAACGAGAGTGTCTTCTAACAGCGCGACAGGCAATATCGCGGAGTGCCCCTTCTAATGGGGGGAGTCCAAAGCGCAATCGGCTTGGAGGGCTCTGCTTCCCTGAGAAAGTCTCTGGCCAAGGGGCTAATAATGGTTCTGATAACATGGCTCATCAACACGAACCCATCCGAGATACCAAAGATAAATGCATTAAAAAGGTAAACATAAAAGATGCAAAGGGGAAGTGGTTAGATTACTTATCCGTAATTCGTGTACGTCACGCAACTGTACAGAGCCCATCTAAAGCTAGGCCAAGGTGTAACCAAAAAGGTATCAAACAAACCGTATTCGCTGCCGGGCAGAAAGTCTTCATTCTGGTCGGTGTGCCAGGAGACAACGCTCACAAAATCGGCCACGAAGGAGGGGATTTCGCATTTCAGAACTGCTGCATTGCCGCGTATTACGTAGGCCTTATTTACATCCGTGTCGTAGTATTGGGCAACGACTAAAACAGCAGTATCAGCAATCCAAATAAATCAGTGTAAATAATAAACCCAAGATAAAGTAATAAAAATCAGGTCGGGGCGAAACTCTGAAGGATCGAGGAAGCTAAAGCGGAGGAGCGAAGGTTTTCCAACTGTTCCAACAGTTTCTACCTAACCAGTGTTGGTTAGTTCGGTTACACTTAGAGTTTATGTTTTGTGTATTTTACAGAATTGTAATTAGTGTGGCAGTTGGCCTGTTAACTGTACTTGCACTGTACACAAGTGTTTCTGTGAGTTTGACTTTGTAGTGTTGTACAGTAGTGGTTAAAGTAGTGCTAGATTTCTATAAGCTCACACACAGAGAATTCTATTCTGTGCACTTGATCACACACCATATTCAGTGCCTGGATAGAAACTCTCTTGCTGATCACTATGCCAGGATATAACATTCACAAAATCGGCTACGAACGACGGTATATCACATTTCAAGATGGCGGAATTGCCGCGGATCACAAACGCTTTGTGTATATCCTCTTCGTAGTGTTGAGAAACGACTATACAAGTAGGAGAAATTAAAATAAACGTGAGTTGGCTATAAATAAGGAATGATTGAAGTATGGAATGGAGTGGAAGGAAGTGCAATGATATCCGCGGAACCCCTGCATGCTTTTAGCAAACCAGAAGTATCCGTGCTTCGGATAGCTTGGATCGCACCGTATTCCGTCCCCGGAAAGTAGGTCTCCTCCTCGTCGGCGTGCCAGGATACCACCTCGACAAAATCGGCCACGAACGAGGGTATCAGGCACTTGATGACCGCCGAGTTGCCCCGGATCACGTGCTCCTTGTTCACATCCGCCTCGTAGTACTGGGCAACAACTGGAGAGAATGCAATCATTGCCCGATTAGTTGGAACACATTCTCACGGTGCCTGTTCCCAAACATCCGATTTAGCCTTGAAAGTGCTGCGGAACTTGGTTCCTGGAAACGTCTGGCTTTATTGCCACCTTCTGGTTTTGGAAATCATTAAACGAAAAGCCACGGAACCTTCATCGCGTCGCTGCCTGACAGCCAAAGTTAATTTCAATTAACCAAAATATTTTTTATGCCTGCTTCCCTGTGTGTGGCTCAGGGTGTAGACCATAACTCATTTCGACCAACTAGCTCCAGGCAGTCCGGCCAGCAGACTATAGTTTTTCTCGTCTGCGCTTTATTCACACATGAGCATACTATAAAATGATAAATTCCCCCGGTTAATAGTAAGCGAAAGCAAACGACAATAATGATGTCAGGCTTGTGGGGCAGCGAGGAAGAGGTCGAGAGGTGGCTATTGGGCGGCTAGGTGTGCTGGCTAATTGCCAGGGAACACGTCAGCCGGCGATGAGTAAGCGGGTGGTTAGGCTCCAGCATAATTAGCTAAAATGTGTTCGGGTCTGGCCTATTTAGGCCCTGCTTCATGCAAGCGGAAGTGACTGATAGCCCAGGGAGTAGAGTCTGGCCTATAACTCGATAAGCTGGCAGCCCGTCAACCCCATACGGTGTGCGCCTAATAAGGTGACAATTGCATCATCATCATCACCATCCGCGACGGCAGTGGAGCTTGCAGCTTGCAACTTGCACATCTTCCAGAGGCGACGACACGTCGCGGGAGCTGTCAAGGGTTGCTGGAGTCACAGGCAAATGGCAGGTACAGTTCCCAACAAAACGCGGAGAGGCAGGCAGAGGAAGTAAAGCGGCGCCAACAAACCGATTAAAGTGAAATGCCAACTTGCATTAAAATTCCACTGAAAGTTGCAAAACGCGACTAAGATATGTGCGAAAATGAAAGCGTGCGGAAAACTTTGGCAATGCGCAAAGCGTTCGATGGAAATCACGTGAAAAACTCTGTTTAATTGCCTCCGCCGTTGCAACGATAAGTCAAACACGAGAGGTCAAGCACTGCAGACAGTGACTTGACACGCAGAGTCCACCGGAAACGGGCAGCTATGAAATCAACGTTGATTTCTAGGAGGATTTACGAAACCAACGCTGGTGGGCCTTCGATTGGGTGTAGCTGGAAGAAACTTTGTAAATATAGGGCAGTGCAAGTTCTGGAGTTGGATTTCTTTAAGAAAAAATTCTATTTTCACAATATACATATTTAAAAATAGTTGTAAAATCTTTTTTGCAAATAAGAAAACTTTTATAATACAATTTTTAACATAAATGGTCGTCCATATTAAATACTATTTTTTTAAACACTTTTCATTATAGGTTTCCTGGTTTTCGTGACATCCTTTGAAGATCCAAACTTTAACAAATTTCTCTCCCAATTGAGTTTGTCACCAACATCCTGTCCCCCGCTTGCACTGCCCTCGATTTACCCCTGAACACTCTCAACATACCGGCTCGCACATGCACATCCCGAGAGATGATCGATCCAAACTGGTTGCGGGCCAGACAGGCGTAGACCTGGGCGTGCACCTCCTGGCGATAATCCTCGGCGCGGAATGGCGGGAAGACCAGCTTGCCATCGGATGAGATCTGACGCAGGCCGGGAACGTCTCCCACGGCGGTACCGTCGCTGCGGATCCAAATAATCTCAGGCATGGGGTTGCCGCTGGACTTGCACTCGATCTCGGCGCCGGTTGAGTTGGAGAAGTCAATGCGATTGGTCGGTTCCTTAAGGAAAACAGGTCCTTTCTGGTCGGCATCTGGGGAATTGGCGGCTGAGCTCTGACTGGCCAAAGCTAAAACAGGGGAGAGGGAAACTAAATGTTAGTTCAGTTGATAAAGAGAAGGCAAATATTAGTTTTAAGAATGGCATTATCATCTGGGATTGAAAAAGGTTTGTTTTATGGTTTTAAAATTGATTTATTTATTAATTATAAATGCAAATAACCTACTTTAAACGGTTTCAGCATCTGAATTTTCTTTATAACGAGGAGTTACCTCATATTTATAGTTTATAAAATAGAATTAATATGATACAATGCACTATATACGAGTATATTTAGATATTTTTGACATCCCCAGATGCGATCATCAAACCTCTGGCTACGGTCTATGGTCAAACATCCGCTACGGAAGTGCATTGATGGAGGGTCCGGCCCTCATATCCATGTCAACAGTTTGGCTATTGTTCCGGTCTCGGTTGTTTGACAATTGAGTGCCATGGATCAGCGACTCCTAGGTTCTGGACCGCCCAACATACAAAGGCCGTATTCATTTCTATACTCCTCCCAAGCCGGGCCGAGCTCCACTACATACCACTTCCACCCACTGCCGCCACCAATGTAAACAAAAAGCAAAACCAGGCAAAAATGGTTCTTTGACACTTTCCAGGCTCCCCATCCTCCGGCCTGCATTCGTTAATGCCGTCACTCTGGCAGTGGGAAACGATTTCATATTCTATTTTATGCACAGCCACGCCGCTTGGAATGCCATGCACCCCTACCCCCAGAGTTACTGCTTGCAAAAGGTGTTGACAAGTTTCATAACGCCCCCTGTCCCCACCTATCATTTCAATGCAATTATTGGGGCGTGTGCCCGCAATTTGTCCCAAAGTATTGAAAGTTTTCCTAAATGCACGTTGCCGCAAAATAAATGTGTGTTCTGGGATGCTGTTGCAGATGAGATAGACGGACAGATCTTAGGAAAAGCCTATTAATCAAGCAAGGTACATACGAGTAAGTATGGAGACATTTAATATTTAAAAAGCATATAAAATTCTTCATTTAAATAGTTACCAATAGTTAGTTAACCCTCAAACGTGAATATTTATAGAATAAAGTTTTAATTGCAATTAACCCTTTAACGTGACTATGTATAGAATAAATTTGATTAAAGAGAAAAAGACTTATGAAACATTTCACATTTTCAGGGGAGAGGAGTGTTTTTTTCACCAGCTGCCAGAAATGTATTATTTTCTAAAGGAAATCCAATTATTTATTTAACAATGGAGTAGACAAATGTAAGCTGACGCGTTGCTGACCAAATAAATTGATCAATTATTTTCATTTTAAGGTTTCAATTACGTAGGGAATAGGGCATGCACACAGGAAGCTACACATTCTAATTTAATTGTTTGATGTTCGCCTTCCAAACAATTAATATTCTAAAATGATGGAGGCTTTTAAGATTTCAAATTAAAGATTTCCATATTTAAGGAAATAAATTAATACAATTGAATTTTGAAGCTGTTTCAGGGACGCATACATATTATTTACCTCACGCCGATATCCATAGGGATTGTTTCCAAAAAACGTCCAATTTAAACAAAATAAAAATTAAATTATTTGTAACCTTTAATTAACTTAAACTTAACAATTAAAGAAAGCTAACTTCAGCTGAAACCGAACAGTCCGACAGTTCCTATAGCAGCTATATGTTATAGAAGTACGATTTGAATGAAAGACAGACTGGCGGACAGACTGATAGACAAAACTACAGACATGGCTAGATCAACTCGGCTGGTGATGCTGATCAACAAAAATATTTATAGTTTAATACTTAAAGTAAACAAATTATGTCAGGTTTCATAAGATATCATCTTTAAATTGTATGCAATTAAATTTAATAAAAAATAATAATAGTATATAATAATATTATATAGATAATATAAGTAACATATTTATCTTTCAACCTTATTCAATTTTACCTATCTCGGACGAGTATAAAGTGAACAAGCTTTCTTTCTAGTTTTATATCCTTTTCAACTGGATATGTCCGATATTTTTAGAACTCACTGTATCTGCCACTACACATGTTCGTCAAAATACAATATACAATATTCAGCATATGCTGGCCATACGGAAACATTCGACAAATGTGCAAAAGGAAACCAAAGAAAAAGTAAGAAGAGAAATACGCATCGCGAAATAAAGTTTTGCAGCTGCTGATGTTATGGTTCATTCCGGAGAACGAAGATAATTTATTGGAGAGAAAACGATTCAGAATAAATACGCTTGTACTATATTTTGGTATATAAGTACTTTAATTATATGTATTATTAGAAAGCTCAGCTCCGCATTTAACAGCTTATATATTTGTACGAGTATATATTTTCCCCACCTGCTATTTGGCTGAAATCTTGGACAGCTTCCCCTGCAGCAAAGGCAGCAGGTGTTTTTTGTTTTCATTTATTGCTTCGTTTCCAAAACTTAAAGCTTTTTTTTGTATGAACACAAAAAAAGCAGCCAGAACGAAACCGGTTGAGAAGCCGGCTTTTGGAACAAACAAAGCAAGTAAAGCAAAGCAAAGTCAGAGGCAGCGCCGAACTGCGATTTCAGCGGCGACACATCTCAAGCTAATCAAGCGACCGAAAGCATGTTTGCGGAATATGTTTAGTTTTTCGCCGCACTATTTTCCACTTAAGCGGGCAATTTGCAACCATGATGATGATGATGCACTTGGCGACATCTAAGGTCACAATTATGCACTTCTTGAAGCCTGAAGAGGAAGGTGTGACTCAGCAAGAGGGGCACCAATGTTTGCCACTTGCCTTTCCTTAGGTCAACAGTAGCGACCAGCCAAGAATGGGTTAACAAGCAGCACAGAAACATGGCAAAATAGTAATAAACTCATGCCTTGCTTGCGATGACTCAGACAACCAACCAAAAGGTAATAATAAAAAGAGCTTGTGAAAACACGCGATTCTAGAGGTGTCAAGTTGCGAAATCCAAGTCCCCATAAAAGCAAAAATTATTGAACTTCAATCTGACTTAAAATTACTTTACTTTCGAGAAATTATTGTTTTAATATTGGTTTACAGCTTAATACCCCGCTTCCGGTCAGTTAATTAACCCATTGGGAGGCATGGACAAACCCCTAACACCTATTTTGGGGGGAAATTGGAAACTAATAACTTCCGGCTAAACAAAAACAAAGGCCCGAAAAGTTCAATAGGCACACACGCATGACCCCGCCCACCGAAATTAGTTCACATCACGCACTCTTGTCATCGAGGTCAGCCGCCAAAGTTCTGGCTGGCCAGGACGCGTCCCCGCCCTTTCCCAATTAAGGGTACATATACTCGTATATGTATGAATCTGAACCATCTCAATGCGATTCGGATCGGTGAAAGAAACATCTGCTCGGGAGTTCAGAAACCAGTTCGACAGCTGTTCGGCGGAGGAGTGGCGGAGGAGTTGGAGAACAGGTATCTCAATGTCAGTAAGTAAGTAGTACCCCCTCATTCATGCGGATCGTGCGGCATTTGCCCACACACTCATCACGTTCAGTTAAAGCCCATATTATCAATTGTTCGACTTTAGAAATAAATATAAACATGCTTACACCGAAGAAAATCGTTCTTTCGCAGAATACTGTAGAACTATTTTTGAGGCTAGCGATTTAAAAAAAAAACACACAAATATGAACTACATACGTAGTAATATTCAGAAGACCAATTTCCAGTCCAGTTTTTTGACATAGGTAATTAATAAACAAAAAAAACATGTTCTAAAGCCCATTTTATACCTCATTTTTTAAGTATTAGAATAAAAACAATAGGCAAAAGTGCTGAAATGCTTGAAAATCCCTTTAATTTCAAATAATTTGGATAAAGAGGTAAGTTTTCCATTGGATGGGAAGTAAAGCTTTTTATATACCTCAATTATATATAGCTAAAAAAGAAAATTAAAAAAATAATACATTTTAAATATGTTATATTCGGAGAAAATAATGGAATTAATAATTTGAATTCAATGCTTTTACTACACATTTTAGAGTGCATGTTTTTCTGGCTCTAAATAATTGGCTAATTCGTGACACAGATATATGTAGTAAGTGCACTGCCCACGCCGCATTCTAACAGCCCCGACACAGACAACTGCAAGTCACCGGTGGCAGTCCGAAACCACAAGCGACTTGTAACCTGTCCACCTGTCCACCTTACCGTGGGCACAAGATGTCAGGGAGCCGCGGTGACGACACGCCGCTCTCGACAGAAGCTGACACCGATAACAGCAGCCAGCACAGGTAACCGCAGCCAGGTGCGAGAAGCGGGAGTGGAGAGACACCCGTTAAGTCGACAGGAGACAGAAGTGGGACGAACTGGAGCAGGCCACGTGGAAGCTAGAGCTAGCAGGGATGATGATGATGCGGCTCATTGCTCAGTGAGTTGGCGTTATGGTACAGTGGTAGAAAAACCTTGCCTAGTGGAGTAAAGCGCAAGCTTATCTCTTAATGGAAAAAAGTATCTTTGAACATATTTAAATTAATGAAGCCAAATTCAATAGGTTTTACTAAAACTTCAGAGTGTATTTGCATCGGTTCTTATAGTGAAACCAATCCCAATAGCTGCATTCATAAATATTTTCTGCTTGTAAAATTTATGGTTATATCTCAGCATCGATACCACTGTCCTTTAAAGAGAAACAAGCATCAGAGAAGAGAAAGAGAGATGGAGAAATGAGGACTTGGGCTTGAGGGTGGTTTTGTTTAAATAAAAGCATTGGAAATCATTTACAGCGACTAAGGGGACAAAATATGAGAGTGGAGACAAGAACGGGGGCTTCAGAAGTGCAAAATATTCAATATGTAAGGGAATGTATCTCGAAATTAAGGTAGGACTTAGCAAGTTGAATCCTTCATTAAAAATATATATGTATGTAGTTTATACATTGATTTGTTAGGAATGTATTTAGGTGAGTAAGAAATAAAACAAAGTGTCTATTCTAGCTATAACTAGAAAAAGTATCAATTTAACTTTAAAAGTGCCTAGATTTAAGCACTACAAACTACAAATGTGATCGAATGTGTGCGTTGTTTTCATTCTGAACTTACTGCGCGAGTGCCGGCAGAGATCAAGACTTTAGGAATGTATATTTACTTAGAAAAGTCGTAAATTTCTCTCCAAAATAATAAAGTTTCTGTTCATAGTATATGAGTATACTTTTCAAAATTGTTAAATGTCTAATTATATCAAATTTCTCGATCATCAGCCACCATTGTATTCTTAACTTCCTCGGGAGAAAATAAAGGCAACCCCAACGATAGCGACAGTATGTACGAGTATAATGCCGAGAAAACCAACAGCAGACGCGCTTTGCATATTAAATGGTGTTGACGTCGTCACCGACTCGGGCGCATTAATTAAGACTGCGAGCACGACGCCAAAAGACTCTTTAAAAGCATGTACATCTACATACATATATAAATATATAGTAAGTATATACGCAGCTACAATGAAACCTTAACTTATTTCTGTTGGCCCATATATGGGCCCATATATGGGTATGTATGGCCGACGAGTTTGTAGCCCCCAAAAAAAAGGAACGTGACTCAGGCAGGCGGTGAAGGTGTAGGGACGGGGGTCCAATCAAGTCAAAATACCTGGACGTACAGTGTCCATAGATGATGTCTGCCCGATAAGTGTCAGCGCTCGACGAGGCTGAGGCTGAGCTGGAACTGGGATCGGTTGAAGGCAGGAATAAGGGGCAAGCGGCAAGCAGACAGAGCGGTAGATGGGTGAGGCAATGAACATATTTTACAAATTAATATTACGGCTTGATTCCAATCCGTTTTTAGGGGGCGCCAAAACGATTTTAATCCTCTACCCCTTTCCATCTTTCACACATGGAGCCCATTCTCGAGATATGTATCTCTGACTCGTATCTTTCCGGCAAAAGATTTCATTTTAATTTAACGCCACATCATTTACATGTTTCTATCCACTGAAGTTCCATAATTGGAACCGAGAGAACGAGAAACTAGATGGGAAAATAAATACAAGCGAAAGATTAGGAAATTATTTGCATTTTTGTCTTCACTGCTAAACGTGTTGAAACAGTCCAAGTATAAGCTTAAATGTATATTTAGGACACGTCGGATGGACACCAGAAAATGGCAACCACTGCCACCCAGTGCACACTACTACCATGTACACCCTTCCGTGGCCGCCTAATACGGACGGAGAGCGGCGAAAAGGGGCCTTCGCCGTCACCAGGACAGGAGCAAGCCGAGTGAAGTGCGGCAACGCCGCGTCGCACCGAATCAGCTTGTCAGGCACAGCGAGACATAAATAAGTATAATCATTTTTTCAGAGGGAGGGATAATGCGCGCCGGAGAGGAGATGCGTGCCAACAACGTACTCTTAGTTATTACAGCTGTTCGCCGGGAGGGTGGCACTTATTTTCGCTCTTTCTGTCTAAATCAAAAGTGCGTAACCTCAACATTTGGAGCAAACCTTTGCTGGCCAACTAAACAAAACGTTTCTCATTTTTCACAACTTTTCCGAGGGTGACAACAAAAAGCAAAGAGAGCGAACAACTTAGGTTTTTTTAGCCAAAAAGAGGGGTTGAAAGGGGCAGGTTTATAGCCGGAGTTTCAAAAAGCACACTACACACACCCACTTAATTTTTGGGGAATCTGGAAATACTTTCCGGCGGGGCCCATAAATTCCCCGACTTGCTGCAGCTCATAAAGTATTTTCAGTAAAGTTAATACTTTCTATATATATGTATCTATGCATCGAAAAGTTTTCCAAGTTCTAAGAGGCCCCCCTAAATGAGCTCGAATATATGACAAATGCTCTTAATGGCCCAACAAACGCTTTGATGCCCCGAGCTGTCATGTCTTTTGGGTGGATTTGTAGAGATTTTCGAAAGGGAACAAAAGCATCTTTAGAAATTCAATTATGTAGCTCGGCTGCGCTGGCAATTTTCAGACTTATTATAGGGCAATTATGTACGGATTTATCGAAAACTAGCAGTGGAGTTGCTAGTTCGCCGATCTACATTCTCCGCTTCCCAACAGAGTTGACAAACAGCTTTTGAACTGTGGAAAATGGGCAAAATATAGGCTGAAACGGCTCATAAAGCAGCAAACTGCGACTGCATCATGACGTCACTGGCGCATGATGTACCCGCCTCCTTCCCGTTGTTTCCTCGGCTTTCTCCACATCCCCGATGGAAGTCGCATTCCTGCGGTTGCTGCAATGCAACTAATAATAAGTCAGGCGAGAGGCCATTAAGTTGGGGCAAAATTCTATTGAACCGCCAGCAGTTGCAGCGCTTCCTCTGGCCCGGAGAAACGGGAAAATGAGATGGCTCTACACGGGAAAAAAACGTTTCTGCGTTAAAAAATTTGTACACTAAGTTGGCTATTTGACATATTTTAGAGTGCTATACAAAAAAACCAAATTTTCTTTAAATTTAAGAGGCTATAATTTGATTTAACATTCTTACTAGAATTTAATATGTAAAGCACATCAAATTTAAGTTAATATCGAATTTAGTTGAAGCCATTTTTCCTGGTGTAGGTACGCGTATAATAGAATGTTTCTTAAACAAACGCCGCGTGTGAGGTGCCTCAATCGTCGAGGTATCATAACACACATGCTGTGAAGAGGGCACAGAAAGTGTCAGGAGGGGCACATCAATCATTTGTAATTACTGGCAGTCTTCTTACATCTTCTGAAAGCTCCAGCCTCCCATTTCGGCTCCTTTCTTCCATTCTTTACCATTTGGCTTTGTGTAGAAACGGAAATAGTTTCTCCTCGAACAGGGTATAGTTCAGTGATCTCTCCGATGATCTCTGTCATATTTACGAGTGCTCTGAGTGGCATGCAGTGCCTCTAAACGGTTACGAAACTTCTGGAGGAGAGATCTCAACGATAGGAATACATGCAATGTTGTGACCCAGTTGATAAGTGGCTTTAGTTTTTATCAGCTATGCAGGCATGCATTTAAATCCACAAGTAAATAGGCAACGAAAGAGTCTCAGCTGAGAGCTCAGACAATTTAAATGAATAATTATAATATAAATACAGATTACATAAGTGGAGAAAAATTAAAGTAAATAATGGGTCCAGAAAAAATGCACATGAGAGAGGGGCCACTAAAATCCTCCCTCTGGCCACTAACACACTAGCACACCCAAAATTGTGGCAAATAGTGCCCTAGAAATTCTCAAGTGCGAATTCTGCTACTCGCTCGCATTCAACCGCGCTATGGTTAAAGTCTGATCTTGGCCAACAAACTATTCAGTCCGATATATATATGTATATAGCCTTTGCTGTATGTGTCTTCTGATTAAAAATCTGTGTGTAAACTGGAATAATATCCTAGTCTCGATTTCTGTGAATTAAATCAAACAGACTAATTTCTCGAGCTAGCAAAAACACTCGTATAATTAAAAAACTAATTTTACACATTTGTTCCTAGTGTGCTCTAATGTAAACTTAAGTGCACAATTATTTTCCCTCGCCCTAATGCTTTTAAGAAGATAAGAATTTGATGTTTGCGTGCTATTTTATAAAGCTCAAAGGTCCCAGGACTTGTACAACATATACTAATGTACAAAATGTACAATGAAAATTTCTAATAAAAAAATAAAAGTGGCGCACGAAGAGGGCAACAGAGGGGTCAACGAGAGCATCGGAGAGCACAGTCCGATCCATAATTTTATCAACGTATGTCATTTGATTCGCACATTCGTATGTACATAACTAAATTGCCTGCTTCCTGTTTATTTGTTTTTATGTTACACGCCTTCCTATTTGGGTTTCTCTCTTTGTTTTCGTTGCATTGTTGTGTGCCCAGCTGTGGGCACTTGTGAACTTTAAGCTCCATTACAGTGTGCCCTGTGTGTGCGCTGAATTTCAATTGAATCGAATGAAATGGCGAATTAAATGCGTCCGACTGCCGCGACTGCAGCGACTGCTGCGGAGACAGGAACAGCAACATAAGCATTGCATTCGGACTTCCCCATAACGGAGGCTTGTGTAATAAATCTTATTCATTGCTTAAGCCTGGCTCTAAATACTAAAACATGTTTCGCCGGCAGCACTCACAAACAATAAGCGTAGCATATAAGAAACGAACAATAAAAATAAAATATGGCGCAGAAATGTTTTTAATCAATTTCAATTGAATGATGACCCGCACAATCAACGCAAGACGTCACCGAAAGCCTGAATCTTTCGGATCTCTCGCAAATATCTGCAGTGGCGGCCTTAGCTTGCGCATAATTTATTTTTGTAATAAACGAAATCTTGTATTCAGATCTATTTAGCACATTACAAGAATATCTGATCCATGTGGACTTCAGGTTGGGCGATTTGTTTGATTCTTCCATTTCAATTTCATTTGCTTATTTGAAATTCAAGCCAAGCCCGCCATCACGCAATTCCCATTAAAAAGGTGTTATTTTTATTCGTGTTTCGTTTTTTTTTTTTTGATCTGAAGAGCACGCTACCAGAAATGTTTTCATTTCATTTTTTATTTCGCCCATGTAGACAACTATTATTTATTTATATCTGTGTCATCTGTTGGCTTTTAAGGGTTTTACTTATTAGGAAAATGCTGTGCGTTTTGTGTCTCTTAAATCTAGTCTAAATAGATTTTATAGTGGAATTTATATAGCACCTTAATTGGTCAGACTGATAACTGAAATGGAAGCAACCTAATATACATTTTTGGCAAACCAGAAATCTATATATGATGATCGACGGGTCAAACGCCTGGCCTTCCCAATTGAGTCCCACTCGAGCTTAGGTAGACAGATAATAGAAGGTAAATTAGCTGACCGATGTATTTATACCCTTAGAGTTGTCTATAAAAAATGATCTTGCAAAGATTGGATAGAAAAAACGTTTGCAGCTAAAAATCAGATTTATTTAATTTATAGGATCTTAATCTACCTAACTCTATTGTAACACCCTGTAATGGTATAATATTAAAATACCTAATATACATCAATAAATATTATATTTATCCGTGTTTCATGCGGCGTTCCTCATGGAAAATAAGTTCATCTCGAGAATACACGAATGAATCACAAATATCATTCATAATAAAATCATGTAGTCGGAAATGGATTAAATTTACGGATAAGAAAAGTTCTCATCTAGTGCTCACTGCGACTGACTAATTCACAATCTGACCCACTGACGGTGCACAGCCCTCAGTACCTCCTTGAAAGCCCCCCGATACGCTTTTCCGGACATATGGAGGCAATGAACCGCCAGACTGTCTCGCCCCCGCACAACGCACAACCCGCTTTCACAAAGATACAAATGTACCTACACAGTCGCAGAGTCAAGTAAACATACAAGAGCAAACAGTCCTCAAGCACAATGAAACCGAAAGCAAAAGTCAATGTAAATGTAACGCAAAAGCAATTAAAAATGCATAGAAATTCTCTGGTAATCCACAGCAGCAGTGGCAACGATAAAAATGGGTAAAAATGTCGAGCGCAATGTGTCAACAGAGATAAGAAGCGTAGAATGAAACTGAAATTAGTTAAAGTTGGCGTTTTTCTAACGCAATACTATATAACATAATTTAAGACAAAAATAGAAACGAAAGGAATAGGTGAGTGAGTGAGTTTAACCGGTTTTTAAGGGTTTCCAAACAAAAAACGCATCCTTCCCAGGCTTTATAATCAAAACAAATACTCCGGTCGGCTTTATAAATAAAAGATCTAGGACAACAGTAAAGTATATAGACCGCTCAGTTCGAGACTCTACTAACTATTTTATGTGAGTGCCAGTGCCAGCAAGATAAGAGATGGAATACAATTAGAATTTAATTATCTAAAAAATCCTACGTTGTATACGTATCCGATTTTACTTATATAAATTACTAGACAGAGACCGTTCGCATAATATATTTACTTTTTACTGAATTCAAGACTAAATATGTGTTCATTATCCATTTGTAGGGGTATTGAATGGGATTAATGTTCGATCAAGTATCCGTGTGCAGTGCTTAATAACAATGATGCACTGATTTGTTTCTCTTCATACGTTGGTGTTTCATACGTACAGGAAAACGTACATAGCTGAATCGACCTGACTGGTGTTGCAGATCATAAATATACATATATAATATAACTTATAGGGTCGAAGACGCCCGATTTGCAACTAACATACTCTCCATATGGGTACAGGATATGAAAACTCTGTTTTTATTACTAAAACCAACTACAATAAATATTTTGTTAAATATAGTCTATCTAATCTGTATAAGAAATGTATAAAATAATCGCATTTCGATATTATTACTTGGAAGATACTGAATCTTTTTAGCTAATGCTGCTGTAAATACACTGACAAATCCCGTAAATATTTGAATATCTACACCTTCCGGATCCCGTCGATTTCATCGGTTTGGAATGTATTTTAAACCAAATTATTATAGGGCCAAAACGAACCGACACTGAGCCAAGTGCAATTACTCACCGATGAGGGCAACAGCTGCGTACAGCATTAGCCAGTTGAGGCGTCCGTTGGGCATATTCATATCGTATGCCTTGCTTCCGCTCTTCAGCGGACTGTCTAAAGTTGGCAACGGAGGGTTGGGCTTATCGATTTTATGCAAAAGTCCACAGGAATACACCCTTGGCTCCTGTTTAAACACACGCAATTTATCTGAAACAAAAGCAACGTTATTTTCTATTAATTTTTTGTTTTGCTAAATATACGAGTATATGTTTGTTGGAAGAATTTATTGGGATGTTACAACGCTAAGCGATTTTGAATACACAATTATTCGAATAGCTTAATTTATCGACTCTATAAATTTCAAAAGATGGGAAATCGGAAAAACATTTTTTTTTTTTGTTTATTTTACCTTTATCCCTTTTTATTCCCTCATATTATTCCCTTTTATATTGTGAAAAACATAAGAGAACAATTTTCCTATAGACAAAGCCATATCAAAGCGATTAGAAAACGGAATAAAAAATAAAGATAAGTACGAAAGAAGGAAGAGGGAGTCGTAGAAGGAGCAGACTACGAATGGATGTCATTAATTAAACCACAAATGGCCAATATGTAGAGGGGGGGTCAGCAACAGCTCCGACAACTTCATTTTCTGCCTTCTGCTATCCATAAAATGTCACGCGCCCCCTTCCCACACCGCCACCCCAGTTTGGAGGCAAAAAAAAACACACTTTATGACAGGCAGGAAGTCACGATTCCACATTTCTGTCTATTTGCCCCGATCCCCGCGATGTCTGTAGCTTGACATCGGCCCCCCGAGACCCAGCGTCTCCACATGGCCAGCGACTTATTTTAATCCATGAGATAGCCCCTGATTGTTCAATACACACATGCATATATATAGAAATAGATTCAACAGCAAATTGCTTGGCTTTTTAACGCTTAATTAACACTTAAGTGGATTCCATCATTTGCGCATGCCACAAATTGTTGACGAAGAATGAATTTTATTTGTTACTCCGCATTCAATTAAAGTTGGATCAGTCAGCCAGATAAATAAAGCCTTATCTACGACCGTATAGATACTTGGTTCGGTACGAGGGTTGCGCAGGCGTAGAGAAACCGGGTCCCGCACGTGTCCCTCTCGTAGAGGTGGTTGGTGGAGGGTCAGCTCTGCCAATGTTAGCTTTTCAATTGGTCTAATGGCCTAGCCGTCATTCGCAGCGAGGGTTAGCTTCAAGTTGATTTCTTAAAAAACAAACAGCTGTGCCGCAGCATCGGGGGTGGCCTTTAAAGAGGGGTTGGATATAGCACATAGGGTTGTAATTATTATAAGCTTACTAAGTCCAACTCGATCCCTGAAAGAATATCTTTTATGTACGTATGTAGGTGCATTAATATATTCAAACTATATTCCTGCAGTTAAATCGATCTCTGAGAGAAGCTATTTCATTGAAATAAAATATTAGCAAATACATTAATATATTATTTTGAGCTCTCGGATCGGTTCAATTACGAAAAAATGAACATATCCTACCCAGCAACCAGCATTACTACGAGCAAATGAACTTCATGTGCGTTGGATTCAAGATTTATTTTATAATCTCGCAAGAGATCGGCGTAGAGCGACTTTTGCAGCTTCTTTAATGTAGAATTACAGTGGCAGATCATCAATATTTGCAATTAGTTCTCGCATTAAGGTCTTCCCAATCGTATTTAATTACATTTACTCAATCAACAAGATCTTATCGATGTCAATTTAAGTTGCTACTAATATTTCTGTGTAATAGAAATCATATTAAATTCAGGAAGCCCTTAAAAACTTATTTATGTTCCATCAATTCAATTCTGGGATATTTTAATACAACTGAGAAGTTTGAATTAATATATAATCGATATATGCCTTTCGCATATATTGCGAGTCTTAGTGGGGGATCTATGCCACAAATAAGTGCTAGAACTTTTGCTGGAAATCAGGCAGTGAAGCGGTTTAAATAGAGTTCTGAAACGCACTGTAAGTACCAGAAATTAGTCATTTGTACGTCTCTGCTATAGGTTTCGGTTGAAAAAGTTCGTTTTCCATCTCGACGAAAATATTCTGCGAATATTGCGGACGAAATGAAACAATTTAGAAAACATCTGGTAATCAGTCAACGGCTCCAGCCGTCTATATAGGAAACATATATAGATATATGTGCATATGTGCGGATACAATTATATGTATGTATGTACGAGTATATATGTACATATGTGATACATATAACCAGACAACCCTCCATGAGCGGATACGTTTGGTCAATCGCGTGGTAAAATCAACGAATCAAAAACACTTTTTGTATTACTCACGCTGGCGTTTTCAGTTCTTTTTTATTTTGTCTGTCTGCTGGATGTGTAACTAAAAATTGGGGTGACGAACCAATAAATTTAGCAAAGGGTGACGGGGGCAGATGGAGGCCGGAGTGCAATGTCCCAGTGCAGCGTCGTCGTCGCCGGCAGAGGAGGAGGACTGCCACATTGTCCAGTTTCCGAACGGCATGGTGATCCATTCGGGAGCAGAGTTTTCCGCACTGCGACCCTAATTGAGATTCAAGAGCTCTCGGCGGCGCAGAATAAAACAAAAGGCAATATTTATTCGGTCTTTCATTTTTTTTGCCAGCCTTTGTGTTCACTTTAACCTTTTCCGCTCTGTCATGTTTGTGCTCAAGTGGAAATCAATATTTGCCATCGGAACAGCCGATGAGTGAGTGTTCATCAAATCGAAGGGAGCGAACCACTAAATGACAATCAAAAATCATTGTTCCAAGGTATATAACCCAATATTTTAGTATGAATTAAAGGGGGAATTACTGAACGAACTTTAACGACGCTTGGTTATAAAGTTAAAATTTTTGTAATTATTAAAAATTACCCGATTTTGTAAGAAGGGAATCTTTTAAGTAAATTTTAGATTTTTGACACTGAGCATAAAGCCAGAAGGGTCAAAGCTAAATCTACTTATGTATGTACTTGTTTATGGTGGTAAATAATACTCTACATACATTTTTATAAAATCTACAATAACCGGCAAGGGTACATACTATACAATAAATGATACTAAAGTTGTACGATTTATGACAAAAATACAACATATTGCTTGAACAAATTCGAATCCTTGTTCAAGTCGAATTTTCAATTATTAGATTCAGAGAATAGTTTGCAGAGAGCCACGTGAAAGATTGGCAACTATCCCAACTTGTGGCAGAATACCGCCTAGCAACAGGATGATGGCAGTCGAATGTCCAGGAAAAGAGGCTGGTTGTGACGCGGAGCGCAACACTTGCGAAATCAAATAGAGGAAACTTCACCAGCTCACCAGCGGCAAGATGACGGAGGCAGCTGCATGGGATTTCAGAGATGCCTGTCCTTAAGCAGGGGTTGAACCGACGCATACATACACCCAATTACAAAGGGACGGCCCTGCGTATGTGTGCCACATGGAAACTGCGAGGGATTTTAAAAGATGCTTGAAAATAAAGTGCCTCGAGTTGAGAAAACTACCTGACGGAGACAAAGGACTAAGGACCAAGGACCAAGCAGCAGGCCGCAGGAGGCACAGGTTGCACACACACACACACACACACATAGTTACCGAAACTGGCTAACGAATACAACGGTAATCGCAGAGTTGCTTTCAGGCGCTGCAAAGAGCGCATGCGCCGAAAAAAATTTGCTGAAAATCTCACGGACCCAAATGGTTTTCCACCTAAAAGCAAATTTTTAAATGAAAATAGCAACGAACTGCCTCTAGTCTGCCCCAATACTAAACAGAATATTTTAAATTCACTATTTCAGCATATTTTGAGCCCTTAAACTCGTTTTTCCACCCCCAATCGCTTAGCATTTTCACGCCCTTTCGCATGCGTGTGTGAAGCAGTGCGGAAAGTAACAATTTTCGCACTTAACTTAACTCGGGCGAAAAATCAATAGGAAGCTGTGCTGAAATCGGGAAATTTCTAAACTGAAATCAGCAAACTTCGAATCTGAATCGATGATGCTTGGGAGCGAAGATGATTTTGCAAGGATGTGGTTTGCCCGGCGGAGCACCTTCAGTCAGTGGGCGTGGGCAGGACGAACGCATACAAGCAAACCCAGCCTATACATACACGCGGCTGTCACAAAGAAGTTGCCAGACAACGGCGAAAAATACAAATATGTATTTCGTATATTACCAGATGGAATTTGGCAACTTTTCTTACCGTTAACGCTCGGTTTGAAGCCAAATTCGATGGTTAATTTGTAGTTAATTGTTGTTTTTTGACACTAACACTAACACACACAGTGAGAGTGGTGGGCAATTTGCAGCAGGGTGCCACTAATCCACGGGGGTGGCGACTCCGCACAAAAGCACCTCACGCACAAACACAGACACTTTGCTCTGCTCTTCGCTGTTTATAAAATGCCTTGCATACTATTATTTATTTTATTATTTTATTTCACTCGAAAGCACAGCGAGCCACCACTTCGGGTTGGTGGGGCGGGTTGTGGGGGTGCTGGTCGCGTACCGCTGCCGTATATCCGTATCCGTGTCCCAAACAACGCTCACACGCATACACACGCACGCTCTCGCAATTCGCCGACTGACGCGGATTCCGGTTCTCGATCGCTTGACGGTCCAAACAAGACTAAACTCGTCTGAGATTCTCCGCTCCGCCAACATCCGCCAGCCGGCCATTTTGTGGCTGGCCGCTCTCTCTCTCCAGCGCTCTCCCACTCTCTCTAAATCCATGGTTGATGAAGGGGCGATTGTTTGGGAAATTTGTTGGGACATTTATTTCGCACTTGTTGATGCAGTGTGGAAACTGTTTAACAACTAAGTATAATATAATATAATGTTAAATACATTTATGTATGTATATAATGTTAAACGCATTTAGTTTAAATAATAAAATTAGGCACATATTGATAATAAATTATATACTTGTCTTTTGAAACGAAATCCACATGAGCTAGCAAAAAGGAGAATGGAATTCAATTTCTAGTTCTGCGTTGCTTTATTAGCGACAACATATGTACATATGTACATATTTTAAAAATGTTGATATACTCTTGTATTGAAAACCAAAATATATTTGAGTTATGTACATATGTACATATGTACATATGTAGTCCTGAAAGTAAATATTTCTTTTAATATTTATATTTAAGTTTTGTTAAATAAATATTTCCCGTTTTGACCCATTATTAAATAAAACAAGAAGATAAATGTGCGTCACCTGATATTACCTTAAAATAGTATTAGTTTAAAAGTGTGTTTTTAATATTTACTTGTGTGTGTCGTTGCCAGCTAATTAAAGGACGACTATGGTAGAAGTATTTATATCGATAAAAAGACAGACGATTTAAAAAACCTTAAAAACTTAAATAACATTATTATTTAGTAAATTTTTCATTTAAGTTTTAATATTAATTTTCTCTTATCTTGAGGATGAACCATATGCTTAGTCTTATTCGTACTTACATACATACATACATAAGTAGGGTATTACTTAGGGTATCCAATCGGAACATAACAGTTATATTTAATCGGTAAAACTGCTTGAAATACTGATTTTTTATGTACTATCTTTTTCGATCCATGATTCAATATTTCAAAAAGAGTCAGTTCAAAAACAGATATTATTAAATTATGGAAGCTACATAAATATTTGTAAAATATCAGAACTTTTGAACTTGGCAAACGTAGCTCTAGTATTGATTTTTATTATTTAACCGATACGAAAACGGCAAACATATCCAATTTTGGTTAAGAAACCGTACCCTAACCCGAAATAAAAAATATTTAACCAAACCGAAAACCATTACCAAAATGTATCTGAAAGCTACTTGTCTCTTAGAGTCTTGAGACTATGTGCGTGCCATCTTTTTACTTACTAGTTACCGGGTATCTCAGGTTCAGTGTCCGAAAAGTCGGTGATAAAGAAGGTGCCATAAAGGTGCAGAGGAGACAATTGACTGAGATACACATATTTATCCTGAAATGACAAATTTGTATGTTGGCGCTTACCGAACCACTTTAGGAACAATAAAAAGGCACTCGATGTAGGGATTAATTAGGTTTATATATTTTTATTTCTATATTCAACACTGTCCACTTAAAAGCAATGTCGCCAATTATCTGGCTTACATGCCTATATTGTGGAAATTCGATAATATGTACTCTGTAATAGTTGAAGTTATGTTAATAACTTATAATACAAAAAATTAAGCACAACCGAAAAGTATTTAACTTCTGATTAAGTGAATTGTGAGTATTTGATCTTAGCACGAATATAATATTTATTAAGGTGGTACACGGTAAATGTATAGTTGACACTTGGATAACCGATTACGAGTATTTTGGGTAGCAACCAGAGTCAAGTCAAATTCGAGGGAAGACACAAAAGTGTTTACAACTTAACCTAAAACCTAACAAAACGATTTAAAATTAAGTGATAAACTAACGCCTTTTGCTTATTGTGTATGTACATTCAAGAGATTCCCATCCAATGCCTATGCAATCGTTCTCAATGGCTTATCTTGCGAGTATCTTAAGTAGCAGGTCAAGTCTTAACAGTTCAATACGGATAGTTAGTCACTTCAACATGTTAAGTATATGTGTAAAGGTTTCTAAATAAAATAAATGCTTTCCAGATCAGGAGGAGTCTGGTTGAAAACCGTGTCAAGTCTATTTATGTCATGACTGTGGACGAAACTTGTTTGCGACATCCCAGCCCGGGCTAGGAAGTTCGCCGCCTGGACTTGATGTCCGATATATATGAGTATTCTTTGAACGCACACTGACAGAAACAGATCGAGCCTTAGCCGCTAAAATAAGAAGTACGAGACAAATATAAACTTCACATTGAGCTTTAAAATATAATATTTAGCTAAAATTGTAAAAGGAAGACTCGAATTAAGTACCTCGTGATTTCTACTACCATAGTTTACACAGACAGGAACTAGACACTTTTTAAACGGAAATAAAACAAAAGTCGCGTGCTATTTTGGCGACTGGGGCTCAATAGGTGTATAAACCTCTAACTGCTGGGCTTAACCCGATTTGGGCGCCTTGGAAATGAATAAATTCGGCTTTAATTACGACGGCTTGCGTCTTGGATAATTATTTTGTTCTTCTGACGCGTCACTTTCGTGGCCGACGGTGGGGGCATCAGACGCTTCAGCTGCTCCGGCCTGAAGCTAACCAAAACCTTATCCTTGACCTTTCCCACCGCCCCCGTGGTAGTTGCAGTTGTAGTTGTGGTCGTGGCCGTAGTCGTTGTGCTTGATTCAATCAAAGCCGTAGACTCCTCGGCTGTGGAACCGGAGGAACCGGCTGCAGCAGCCGCGGCGTACCTTGTGAGCACCTGGAACTTGGCAAATATGTTGCGTCCGCTGCGTTGTTCCTTGTCCTTAAACTTGTCCAGCGCCGAACCGGTGGGGAGCGGCTTCGGCGCTTTGACTAGCGCCTTGCCAGGATTGTTGCCGGCTGTCTTGTAGAAGTCCAAATCGTAGTCATAGTCGCTACTTGCCTGTCCTGGCGTGGACGCACCAGCTGGGGCCAAGGCCCGCTCTCCGTAACTGGCCGAGCTGGCGGACGTCTCTTCGGCCATGTGTCGCAGCATCAGGGTGAGCTTCATCTCGTGCTGCCTCTGCAAAAGCACGGCATTCCGCTCGCCCTCAAGTCGCGCCTGACGCACGGCGTTGGACAGGACGCGCTCCTTCCATTCCCAGGCATCGCGCTCGCGCTCCAGCTGCACCAGCTGCAGCTCCAGCTTCCGCGAGGAATCGCGCAGATCGATCACCTTGGTGAAGTACTTGTAAAGCAGCGTTCGCATCTCATCCGGCGAGAGACGATTCAAGCGAGCCATTAGCATCTGCTCGCCCTTCTCCCGCTGCACGCGGTCGCTGGTGTCGATGGAGCGGTGGCCCGTGATCAGCTCGTTCTTGAACTCGATAGCCGCATCAATGGCCTCTATAGCCTCGTCGCACTCGAGCAGCTTGCGCTCCTCCTTTTGGGTGAGCACCTTGTCGCGCTTTAGCTTACTGTCCAGGTGGCAGCGCTCCTCCAGCAGCAAGTCCCGAGTGCTGCGTAGATTACGGATCTCGTGGCGCAGGCTCTCCTGTTGCGCCGGCCCCGGCTGCTCCTCTAGGTTATCCGATTTCTCGCGGAGAATGTGGTTCAGGTGAGTGATCCTGGCCTGCACTGCCTTCAGCTGCCGACCCTGCTGCTCGGGGCAGTCCGGCTGAGGCTTGACCAGCGCTTTACCTGCGTCCCGAGACTCACGCAACTTGGCCAGTTCCAGCTCCAGCTGATCGCGCAGCTTGCCTTCCTTGCGCAGCTTCTTCTCCAGGTCCTCGGCCTGCTTGCGCGACTCTGCGACAGACTGCTGCAGCTTCTTCACCTTTTGGCCACTCTCGCCGGCAATGTGCTTGATGGAGCTGAGGTCCTCCAGCCGGCGCTCGAGGTGCGCAATGATGGCGGTCCAGCGCTCGATGTCCGCCTGCTCACGGCCCTGCACCAGGGCCTTGCCCAGCTGCTTCTTGGCCTTTTCGCACTCGGCCTCCAGCTTGCCCCGTTTCTTATGGAACCGCTGCTTGGCATGGCTGCGTGTGTCGCTGTTCTTCACCAGCTCGCCGATGATGTTTCGTTTCACCTGAATGGTCTGCTCAATCTCCCGTAGCTGTCGCTGCCGACCCTCAATCTCGGCTGCCAGCTTGCGTAGCTTTTTCTGCAGCTGCTCGATGGGAGCGTTGGCAGCGGCGGCGGCTAAGGCGGCCTGGCGCATTCCTTCGCCCGAGGAGCTGTCCAGGGGATCGACGACTAGCTCAGTTTGGACGGGTGGCGGCTGCTGCGAGGCGACACGATTGAGCATGGCCAGTTCGGCAATGCTTAGGCTGACGCCTGGCTGAATGCTTCGCCGGCGACCTGTTGCGATAAATTGCGTGAATTTCAGGGATTCAGATCGGACTCCACTAGCTAATCACTTACCACCAATGCTGGTCTTGCGCTCCTCTCCCCTGTCCGCCGCCTGCTGAGCGTCATTGTCCTGTTCTTGGCTGTGCATCACAGCCTTCGGGTGCTTCGCCAAATAGTCTGCGTGCCTGGCCAGTATAAGGGCGTCTGTCTTGACGCGGAATTCCTCCATGAGGCCCTCCAGCTTGTCGGCCAAATCGGGACGCTGCGACTCATTGTCAGTGTCGTTCTCGTTGTCGGAGTTGGCAGGCTCCGAGTTAACCTCTTCCGGCTCCTCGGCCTCCTGGATGGGCACCAGATGTTTCTGCTGGCGCATTGCCTCCGTGGAGCTCAAGCACTCTTCGCACTCCTGCTTGAGAAAGAGCCACTCCTCGATTTGCTCCTTTTCCAGCTCACTGATGAGTTTTGAGTCCATCAACCTAAAATAAAGAAGAAGGTTTAGCCAAGTCATAGAGTAATGGAGACTTCTATTACTTGGCAAACAGTCCCTCGGCGTTGGTCACCAACTTGGACCACTGACTGGCAGCAAACTGCAGGCCAAAGTGGTCGCCCTGCCCCGCCTGAGATAGGGGTCCGGCTGCGGCATCGGGTACAGGCTGTGCCTCGGCTGGTCGTACAATCAGCGTGTTGTCGTCGGAGAAGGTGTTCATGATCACACAGTTGCGCACGCACTGGACCTTGAAGGCGAACTGCAGGTTGCCCAACGTCTCCGCCAAGTGCTCCTCCAGAGGGGACACGCACAGAATCACCAGCGTCTGAGCCCGTCCGCCGAACGAGTCCTTAAGCAGAGTGGTGAGCGTTGTCTGGCCGTACGGAATGTTCCCATTGACCCCGTACATAAGTCCGGGATCGGTGAGCGTGCTCACCACCTGCTCCAGCATGTGCAGGCCTGCGTCGCGAGGTCGTCCAGGGGGCGGTTCGCCGCCGCGTTCTGTTCCGCACAGATCACAGAAGCTGGCCGTAGACAGACGGTGTTGTAGTAGTCCCTCCTTGGACACCCACTGCTGCTCCAAGGTGAGCGTGAAGAGCGTGTGCGCTGGCAGCGACTGGCGGGCGGCCAGTCCCGCCTGCAACCAGCGAAAGACCGCACCCGCGTTCGTGCAATGCACGTTTCCCATGCCCAGCAAGTCGCAGACCTCGCCACCGCAGATTTCCACGAATCCCACGTTGATGGCGTAGGTTCTCTCTGAAAGATGGAGAAATTAGCTTGGGATAAGAGTTATATCTGCATGCTCATCCAACCTGGGTGCGTGGAGATGTGCGCAAAGATGTCCCGGACGCAGAGCTGCACAACGCCCTCGTTTCCCTCCAACTGGGCGCCTTCCTCGACATTTCCGTACAGAGTGTAACTCTTCCCCTGACCGCCCTGGCCATATGTGACCACCGAGGCGTCAAAGCCCTCTAGAAAAAGGCCGATCAGCGGAAAGACAGTCTGGTGGTACACCTGTTCCTGCGTGCTGCTGCTGGCCAACGCGTGGGTGACTGGGACAGTGTGGGGCCCAACCTGGATGAGCCCGGCCGCAATGTTATCCAAGGGATCGCCGCCCGGAAGAGCGCTAGGCAGCCCCAGTGCAGAGGAACTGATGGGAATGGCCTGGACGCAGTATTCTGATTCGCGAGTCTTAACTGCAGTCCCGTTGTCATTGCCATTGGCGTCTGTCTCCGGCTCCAGTCTGCAAATAGTGTCCTTCCCCGAATTTCCATTGTTGTCTGCAATCTGCGTAGGCTTTTCCTCGTCTCCACCTGCCGCCTCCTCCCCAGTGTCCTTGGGGTGCTCCGCATCTTCCTTATCCACCACCTCCTCCTGTGTGGGTCCTACAGGAGCGACCAGCGCCTTGAGCTCCCTGTGAGGGTAAATTCGTACTGCCACCTGTATGGGTATCTCCATAGTAGTGTCTGTCGTCCAGATGTTGCATTTACATAGTCCCCTGCGCGTTGTTGCGCATTTTTGCGCTTTTAAAACTATTTGAGAAAATTCCGCAGCTCCGAATCGATACACAACAGTGTGACCGAAGGTAGACCGCCAAAATATACCAAGAAATAATACCAGCATGGTATTCGAAAAACAAATACTTAGAGTATTTCTTTATTTATGTTTGTTTTATTTATCTTTAATATATTAAAGCTAAAATAAATGTTTCTTTTTTTAATATAAAACTATTTAGCTGTTTAGCAAGCCTGTGCTAGTTGTCTAGAAGAACCTGCGTACAAAAGTATCGTAAATTACATATGTGCCAGAAATATAATATCGTATATGTCTTTGGTATTAATTGAAAGTCTCATAACAGATTCGGAAACGATAGTTGTAATTTGGCAGACGCAAACCTGACTCGGCCATTCCTAATAATTTTCACGTTGTTTTTTCAGCGCGTGTTTTCTTTGTGCAAAATCGCTTAACTTTGAGATTTAAGTGTACCCGCAAACGAGCAGCATGTCCAAGCGCCGCATCGAAGTGGGGGAGACCTACGGCAGCAAGTCCAAGAAGTAAGCTCTGAGACGGCGCCCGCCAGAAACGTTCTGAACTGAATTTTTTAACAGGGAGTCGGAGGCGTCATCCTCGGCGGCAGCAGCTTCAGCGGCCGGCACAGTGGCGCAGATCCTCGGCGGCTTTGTGCCAAACAAACAGCCGCCCACGATGAACCCTCTTACCCACAAGCCGTACTCGCAACGGTACCAGAACCTTTATAAGAAGCGAATCTCCTTGCCGGTATTTGAGTACCAAGCGGACTTTATGCGCTTGCTCAGCCAGCACCAGTGCATCGTGCTAGTGGGCGAGACGGGCTCCGGCAAAACGACGCAGATCCCGCAGTGGTGTGTAGACTTCGCCGTCTCAAAGGGCCGTAAGGGCGTGTCCTGCACACAGCCCCGCCGAGTGGCTGCCATGTCGGTGGCGCAGCGCGTCTCCGAGGAAATGGATGTGAACCTGGGCGAGGAGGTCGGTTACTCAATTCGTTTCGAGGACTGCTCTTCTGCCAAGACGCTGCTAAAATACATGACGGACGGTATGCTGTTGCGTGAGGCTATGTCCGATCCCATGCTCGAGCAATACCAGGTTATCCTGCTCGACGAGGCCCACGAGCGGACCCTGGCCACCGACATCCTGATGGGCGTGCTCAAGGAGGTGATCCGGCAGCGCAACGACCTCAAGCTGGTGGTGATGTCCGCCACCCTGGATGCGGGCAAGTTCCAACAGTATTTCGACAACGCACCGCTAATGAACGTGCCCGGCCGCACGCATCCCGTGGAGATATTTTACACTCCGGAGCCCGAAAGGGATTATCTAGAGGCCGCCATCCGCACAGTTATCCAGATACACATGTGCGAGGAGATCGAGGGTGAGTGGGGCAACGTCTTAAAAATAAGTACAAGTCTCTAATTGCCCGACATTAATTCCAGGCGACATTCTCATGTTTCTTACGGGTCAGGAGGAGATTGAGGAGGCCTGCAAGCGCATTAAACGCGAGATTGACAACCTCGGCTCGGAGATCGGCGAGCTGAAGTGCATACCGCTGTACTCCACGTTGCCGCCGAGCCTTCAGCAGCGCATCTTCGAGGCGGCCCCTCCACCGAATGCCAACGGGGCTATCGGGCGCAAGGTGGTGGTGTCCACCAACATAGCCGAGACTTCGTTGACCATTGACGGTGTGGTGTTCGTGATCGACCCGGGCTTTGCCAAGCAGAAGGTGTACAATCCCCGCATCAGAGTGGAGAGCCTGCTCGTCTCGCCCATCTCCAAGGCCTCGGCCCAGCAGCGGGCGGGCCGAGCCGGACGTACGCGTCCGGGCAAGTGCTTCCGCCTCTACACAGAAAATGCGTTCAAAAACGAAATGCAGGACAACACATACCCCGAAATTCTGCGTTCCAACTTGGGTAATATGACAGTTATTTATGGAAATTTTACCCCAAGCCAATCCCTTATTTATCTTCTGTCGCCAGGTACTGTTGTGCTGCAGCTCAAGAAGCTGGGCATTGACGATCTGGTGCACTTTGACTTCATGGATCCCCCGGCCCCGGAGACGCTGATGCGAGCCCTCGAGCTACTCAACTATCTGGCTGCCCTGGACGATGACGGCAATCTGACGGATCTCGGCGCCGTCATGTCAGAGTTCCCCTTGGATCCGCAGTTGGCCAAAATGCTGATCGCTAGCTGCCAGCACAACTGCTCGAACGAGATTCTTTCCATAACCGCCATGCTGTCGGGTGAGATACCAAAAGCAACCACATACAAACTCCGTGCTTAAGTAGAGGAATCAAGGAGAGCTATGAGTAAAATTCTTGTGTAGCGAGTGGTTTTCTGTAAGGTTACAGGAATACCAGTTCAAATGTTTTGAGTATGAAAGAAGAGTAGCTATATTATTCATATTTATGTTATTATATTCATATATGCTGCTCTTATATGATTATAACATTCTACAATATCATATAGTTTAGCCGCTAGCAATTTTTTTTCTACTTTCTTTAATTCTCAAAAGAAGCTCGGAGCCAGCGTTTCAGAGTGAAATGTGCACTCTGTAGCAGGATGAGTAATCAAAATGCTTATACAATTAAAAAGTATTTGCCCTCCTCTTAGTTTTGCCGCGTCATTAGCTATAACAGACCAGTAGCATATCATTAAACGAGAAGCTACCGCGTATCAATAGCCATAGCCCTAGCTGACATCCGAGAGCGAGATGAAAGCAGAGAAAAGCCGCAAAAATTTGCCAACGATCACGTGTTCTTTTCTTTGTTTTGATCGTTTTCTCGTAAGGTGCCGCCCAACTATGAGCAGAGCACAGCAAATGCTTTTCAATTGTTTGTAAAAAGTCAGAGCGGAGTAATCTCTTTCATGATGTGCATCTGGCAAAATAGCAGCACGATTAGGGAAATTAAACAAGAAACCTGTTTTGTTGGCCAGTTTGACCTGAATTATATTAAAGTTAGTCATCTAAAATCAGACAACACGCTGATTAAGTACCTCGTACTTTTTTATGCCCTGACAAGTAGCAGACGTAAATTTCGTTATCCAATTAAATTTAAAGTCTTATAAAACTATATATAGACTCAACGTGGACAGATCTAAGTAATTTTTTTTAAAACCACCAGTGCAAAGAAAAAAGTTATTCAATTTATTTGTTCTTTGCATTCAACTCGAAAAGCCAAGTTGCACGTGCGTTAAAATTGCCTACCGTTTCGCAGCCGTCATTCGAATGGAATGATGAGTGGCTCAGTCTTTCCAAACTCTGCAAAAGTATATATTCCTCAAAATAAGTAAAAAGAAAACGAATCGCACTTGCAACTCACAAATGCAACCAATCTTTGAATTAAGCTCTAGATTGCCTAGCTGACGAAAAGTAAGCACAATCTAATTGTTTATGTACAAAAAAAAAAAAACTGTTTTGAACTTGCGCTTAATCGAAAACCAAACCAATTCAAACGTGACAAAGTGCCGCAATGCTTCGTGCGTCCCAACGAGGCCAAGAAGGCAGCCGACGAGGCCAAGATGCGGTTCGCTCACATCGACGGGGATCACTTGACCTTGCTGAATGTCTATCACGCCTTCAAGCAGAGTGAGTAGAGAGTAATATTCCCCAGACAAAAAAAACCATTGGCTCATTAACTATCTCATCAGGCAACGAGGATGCCAACTGGTGCTATGAGAACTTTATCAACTTTCGGTCGCTGAAGAGTGCCGACAATGTGCGCCAGCAGCTGGCCAGGATCATGGAACGATTTAGCCTGCGACGCACCAGCACTGACTTCACCTCAAAGGACTACTATGTGAACATACGTAAGGCCCTCGTCCAGGGCTTCTTCATGCAGGTAGCTCACCTGGAGCGCACCGGTCACTACCTGACCATCAAGGACAACCAGAACGTGCAGCTGCATCCGTCGACGTGTCTGGACCACAAACCCGACTGGGTCATCTACAACGAGTTTGTGCTGACGACCAAGAACTACATTCGAACGGTGACGGATGTGAAGCGTAAGTATCCATTTCTTCTTGGTTTCTATATACTTACCTGCCCTCCTTCAGCTGAATGGTTGCTCAGTCTGGCCCCGCAGTACTACGACCTGAACAACTTTCCACAGTGCGAGGCGAAACGGCAACTAGAGCTACTCCAGCAGCGGATGGAGACCAAGCAATACCAAAAGGGTTTCTAGGTCGCACCGATTATAGATTACTTACGTCTACGGTGCAAGCACAATGGGGAGGGGACAGTGAATGTGAAGTTTTGTCGGAGACCTTTGAAGAAAGTATAAAGCTTGCATCGTTTCGCTTTTTATTGTTTGGTAAATTTTAACTTAAGCACATAGACAGACTCTTAATCTGATCAATAATACCCAAAAGCTCCGTTTAGTGAATAGTGTTAATAAATGAAACCACTTTTTGTATAATTCATCTCAGCCGTTGGTCCTCTGAAACTGGATAAGTATTACCAGATAGGTGGCTATGGCCGAGGCGAACTGAAAGAACAAGTTTTGGTTTTACATACTTGATGGTTATGATAGTCTTTCTGAGTTGTTACCGATGTCAGTATCGTGCGATTGACGCGGCACAGCCCGCAGGCGGAGAAGTCGGCATCCACCACCAGCAACTGCTGCCAGAATTTCTTCACCGCCTCGGCCAGTATCGGCTCGTGCACCTTCCGTTCGATCTCGCACACGATCTGTATGGTCTTGCGCGACTCTCGGGCAGCTAGGTGGCACGGCTCCACCACCATGAGCAGGCGGAGAAAGTGAAAGCATATCCAGAGCATCTGCACCCACAGGTAGCCATTGTCCCGCTTGCTGAGCAACTCCAGGAATAGAAAATAGGCGGTGGCCACCAGATGCAGCAGGCAGGACACCAGGATGAAGAGCACCGCCACGCCAAAAGAACTGAAAATGGATGAGTTCGGAGAAGTTAGCAGGCTGTCGAGTGTAGTGGGGCACATCCTACTTGGACAGGAGCAGGACACACTTGCCCAGCGACTCGTGACTGTCGGCCATTGCCTTGAGCAGCAGTCCCTTGTTCTTGGCTGGAAAAGGGACCAGTTTGAGTAACTCCATGTTGAGGATTAGACTGCGGGTTGCCGCCTTGTCACCTGTCGATTCGTTGGGCAGGCTTTCGCTGTTCAACTTGGTCAGACTCGCATGGAGCGCCGAAGGCATCGTCAGAGGCTTCATGCTAATGGTCTTTACAGCGTTCACCTTGTGCGGCTTGGACGAACTGGAGTCCTTGTGCTCTGCGAGAAACTGCCAAGTAAACATTGGGTATCAAGGGCGTTTCGGAATCCACTTACCCCCCAGGAAGCTACCGTTAAGCATCAGGTTCAAACGAGCAAAGCGTCTGCCCAGGCCATAGGCGGTGTTCGCAAAGTTTATTTGCAGGCCAGTGAGGATAAAGTACAGGCCATAAAAGGGAATATACCAATGTACGTTGAGCTCTGTCCAATCGGCGACATGGAAATATCCATTCAGAAAACAAAAATCAGAGCTTGCATATAACAGTTCATTTCTGACTTAAAGAGGCAGTTAATATGATTTATTTTGTGAGAGGTCTAGAAAAAATGTATCTGCTTATTTTTGGCTTATTTCCTTCACTCTCTCAGACTCGTCAAGGTTTTTTCAGGTTGAGGTGCTCGCCAACTCATGATTAGTGGCGAAATGCAAGTACGCCATTAACGATCTTCCCAGGAAATCCCAGGAAATGAGAAAGCTAGACAAAGCCCGGCTGTTAGCACAGATAAGGATACCGATCTCGCTAAACTCGGTCAAGTCAAGGATCCATGGACATTTTAAGGTAAACAAATTATTATTATTCTGCCATTGGGCGTACGGAGTGCACCCAATGACTCTGCAAGTGTCCAGCCTTAAGTAGGATCAGAATACGTCACTTCGGTGTCTACCAGCTAGAATCGCTGGGAGGCGCAGATTCATGTTGGTACTGATGGGGGTGCAGCTACCATAGGCAAACAGAGGATGTGGAATAAAAAGAAGGAGGTTTGGAAGGTCTAGTATGGACCTCACCCTTCATACCCACCAACATTTTGGCTCTTAATAATAACGAAATTATGAAATGGAATTGTATTAGTTGAAAATGTGTTTAAATTACTCGTATCCGACTGCGTAATGTTCATCTCCTGGGCAATACGCATCCAGGTGCCCACGTCCAGGCCCACCAACAGGGTTATGGCCACCAGGGAGACTGCAGCCATGCCCAGGGCTCGCCATCGATCCCTCCTAAAGTTGTTGTAGGCATTCAAAGTGCTGTCGATCTGGGGAGAGGGATTACGGATACGGATACACAAGTTTTTGTGTCAGCATGGCACTGTGACCTCACCTTAGTGAGACGTGCATTCAGCTCGAGCGTGTCGTTTAGACTGAAGAGCCCACAGTAAATACCCGATACAATGGCCATGACCACTACAGAAACATCCAGCGCTGTTACCACTTTCGACGTTGCCGATTTCATTCTAAAAGATGCACTTTTGATTTGTTGGTTTGTTGTTTTGCAGTTGGTTTGAGCAAAATGTGTTTGGAAGGGAGCAAAGGTGATAATTAGATAGAAAACGATTGAGAAAGGTACATTTACATACAGTAGAAGTCAAATAAATAGCATTGCCGTTCAAAGATGATTTCAGATGTGCAGGCCAAGATCACTGTGGATGGCAGTCCACGTAGTGACAGTGGGCACCATATTTTGATCGAAAGGTATTGTAAAACTCTTTTATACTACATCCGTTTTTAAAAAATAAGTGGTAGTTAACTTATTTTTTAAAAACGGATAAGTATAAGAGAAATTGGAGTGCGAGTTCGTAAATGAACATGTTGAAAAATGGAGCTGTTGGTTCCGGGACCTGTGGAACGAAAGTTCCAAACTTTTTTATGCTGTGGTAGCTTTAAATACGTGTCGAACTGCAAACACTTCTCTAAGCTTTAAAATATCTAAACTTGAAACAATGCCTTTTTTTGGGTTTATTTGTATTGATTTATTATTATTATTTATTATTTATTTATTTATTTTTAAGTGTATAGTAGCAAAAAGTATAGAACCATATAGAAATGGCATCTCATACAAATCTGTCATAGGACTCTAACAAAACAAAAACATTTCTTTTCTGAAAGAATAAAGATTAAGCATTGCAAAAAGCTTATGGTGCCAATAAAAAATAGTTAATGCATCTATTTTTGATTGGCACCATAAGCTTAAGCTGTAATAAGCTAATACATCAATTAAACTGTTAATATCTGTATGCAATCTGTTCAATTAAAAGTTCTTTTGACACTCACACCTCTCACTTTTTTGAAGTGAAACTTCTTTAGGCGCGTTATGGATTTTCGGGGACGGAGTAAAACCAATTCATGACCGTCACGAAAAAGCGAGGATCCCTATCCCTCTCTAACAGCTGACGAACGATCTCTCTATCCTCTTCTTACATACATACATACATATGTAGGTATAGTCGGTGTGATTTCATCACGAATAAAATAAAATATATAACAAGATAAATTAATTAAATATGCGAATTTCAGATCGTTGTGTCACTCTCTGATACGAATACTCTCAGATACAAAGTTATTATCTATCTACACGAAATATTCAATGTTCATATCATCAATCGAAGCTGCGCAAGACCTTGCTATGTAGTTTGCCAATAAACTTTAAAATGTAGTTGATCATAAACTTTTTGTTTAAAAGAAAATGTTTCATTTATTTTTACGAATGTTCCGGTCGCTTAAGTGGTAAGAAGAACCAACTAATATCGTGACCCTATAAGGGGCAAGTCAATGAAGATAGGTTTAATCAAAAGTGCTATTGTTTTGACATCTTTTGTAGGTGGGACGAATACAACAAACAGATAGGTAAAGGAGACGACACGGAAATATAGTTGAAATAAACATAATAAAAAGTAGTACCTATACATACATAGATACATTTCCTGCAGCAAGGCAGGGTACTTACCGGACGGGTATTTCCGAGTTTGCATCAAACAGCAGCCCCCGATAGGTGAGGAACACTAGGGGGGGAAACTATCAGTCCGACTGAGGATTTCCCACTGCAGCCCCACCCACACTCACCCATGACCACGGTCAGTGTGGCTGAGTAAATGGTGAATATCCAGCTGCGGCGGATTTCCACTTGGCTTTTAGAGTTCCGGGTGGCGACATACGGGGCCAGAGCCAAAACTTTGCTAATGTAGAAAATTCCGATGCTGGGTTCCGAAATTTCCATCTTGCCGCTACGAACTATGGACTCTTACAGGACGAACTTCTGACAGGAACTGTTCTCGAGCGGCCGAATACACGACCTTAAATTGCAAAATTCCATATTCGACACCAAACAAATAATACGCTCCCATATTTGACTATTATTAGTGGCTAGTCACTAGTCATGGACGGGTGCCACCACCACCCCTGCCCTGTGACGGCGGGACATTCGCAGACCGTCTGGACAAACACCCCAGGTCCGAGTGGGTAACACATTTTCTTATCAAAAACGTGGCTGCCCGCGATGTAAATAATAATTAGCGTGTGAAAATACCAAGCCGGTAAGGACACAGGAGCCAATTATTTTGGGGACAGCGTTGACAGCTGCAGCGGCAGCTGCGACATATAAGACATGTAAGAAAAAGGACAGCGCCATTGTTGGACTTTCTTTCTTATTTATTTTAACGACTCCCTCTGAGATTCACTCTACAGCTCAGATGTGTCGCAGGCAATTAAGGAACAGTGACAGATACACGTTTAATACAAATTAAAAATCACTGTCTAGACAGAGTGGGCGTTGAAAATCTCAATCCAGTAACCGTCGGGATCCTTGATGAAGGCCAAACCCTTCATGCGACCGTCATCGGGCTTTTTGATGAACTCGACGCCCTGCTCCTGGAAACTGTTGGATGGAATCAGATAGATGGATTAATGATGGATACAATTACCATGACACATTACTTACCGCTGGCAGGCGGCATAGACATCGGGAACCATGAGTCCAATGTGCCCGAAGCCACGCGGCTCGCTGTTGCCGGTGTGGTAGCTCTGATCCGGGTCGCTTTCAGTTCCCCAGTTGCTAGGAAATAAAAATACATTTGAATGTTTTTTTTTTATTAACATTAATTTTCACCCTTTCGATATTAAATGAAGTGCCTAATTAAACAAGAATTGTTTTCAAAAAGAAAAAGTAAAAACTTAAAGTTATTTATTTTTCAATAAAATATTGTAAAAAGAATCAAATATTAATATTTAAAGGAAGGAAATGGTTAAGGATGTGCAAATTCAACGGTCAAATTAATTTTGACTTAAAAAAATATTTTAAAGTAATTTTGTGTCAGAAAGAACGAGTTTAAGGTCTGTTTTTTATTTTGACAATTCATTTTTAAGATACAGGTGAAAAACGTTCTCAATACTATCAATATTATAGTGATTAGAACAACACGATTTGTTTTTTCGTACGTCCATTGCTATTTTTACGTTTTTAATAAATTACCAACTCGCCAGTTTTTTTCTAGCTTTAAACCTTCTTTCCTTTAATATCTCTTAATATCTTTAATTTAAATAAATATTCAAGAAAAAACGCGTTAGACGAAGAGAGATCTGTTCAACAGTGTACATTGTACACTTTTTCTTTAAACACAAATTCAAGTAAGTTCTGGTTAGGGAACACTTGCATGTAATGGAAGCATATCTGAGATTATTAAAATCGATGTGTTTTTAATATAGGACTTACTGGGTCAGTTCAACCGTGGCCTTGCGGCTCATCGCCCAGCTGCGTCGCTCCTTGGGATCCTTGGGAACATCGGCGGCGTTCTCGTAACTTGGGGTGGGGGGATAGAAAATATTGATTGTTATCGCCGGGCTATACGCACGTACTTAGATAAGCCGCAAACCACTTAACCTTACCCCATAAAGTACAGAGAGAACTTGGCCTCCGGGAAGTCCAGCTTCACCAGCAAGGTCATCCCTAGGACCCCCGTGTAAAAGGGCAGCGACCGTCGCGGATCCTTGATGCGGTACATTGTTTGCTGGAACAGGAAGTCCTACGACGACAACGTGTTAGTTTCACCTTTTAGGTGGCTATAAATACCGGTTTAAGGGACTTGCCTTAGTGGCCGCCTCCGGCTTTTGACACAGCTCGTCGGCTTCGGCATTGCTGAGTCCTGTAACGTCGCCCATTTCGAGGTTTTTATCCAATTAATCAACACCTGTTGATACGAATTGTATAGTAAGAATCTAGACAGCGGCGACTAGGGCTGACGGAAATATATTCTCTTATCGATATTTTTCAAGCAAAACATATATATATCTATCGGTATATATTTTCAAATATATCTGTATATCGATAGATATATTTCTTTACTTCGATATCGGTTAAAAATCCACAGAACTATTACTATAATTTGTGCTTGTATTCTTGAATTTGAACTTCAACAATTTATGCTTTAATATAAAAACAGAGATGCCAGACATTTTGTAGTTATCTTCTTGTTAGTAAACACAACAAATATAAAAACAAAATATAAATAAACTGTAAACTTGAACTGTATCCAGAGGAACCATTAAGTCTGGAAAAGCGGTTTCTCAAACTTCCTTATATATATTTTATTCTGGAGGAGCCTGTCGTTTACTATATCCCAAGCATGTCGTCTCTGGTGTAGTTTCTCTCTCTGGTGTAGTACTCACCTGGAAACTACATCTGAAAATAAAAATCTTTTTATGATAATCAATATTTAAAATATTGAAGCTGATAGCGTCGGCATGTCTGTCTTCTGGTTTTAAAAATAATATTCAAGATTCAGTCGGACTATATGTAAGTACATACATATATATTATATGTCACTAACAAGGTTAATCACTTTACCTGACATAATTTGTAGTACTTAATTCATTACAAATTATTTAATTATGAAATATTAATATTATTAAGTGGTGTACGGTTAATTCTATGCAAATTAGGTAACTTTTGACAATTTGGTGTGGCGAAACGGATAGGGAGAGTGTGCCTAGGGTCGGGTTTTTTTCTAATTTGTAATCAGAGTTGAAAGTCAAAAAACCGAAACAAGTTTAAATTTAATTGTTAAATAAGGGACTTTCCATATATTACATAATCACATAGGGGGAGAGAGGGGGTCAGCGAAATGTTGCATCATTAAATTATTTATGATATGCGATATATGATTATATTTTTTATTTATATCACAATATATTACAAAAATATTCGAAATACTTTTTAGAAAATTTTTGTTTTATGATGACGTTATCAAGGGTGCGGTGAGCTCCGTCAATAATAACTATTGATTATACAGGGAGAGGGGGTTAAAAAATGATAAAATAAGTGATTACGTAAAATATGGACATGCTTCCGCAGTTAATAGCATTTTACCCCGATGAATCCACTGGATACTTCAAAGATATAACCCACTAATAGTAAAGAAACACATAAATTACTTTGTTTGATTTGTTGACTGTTTAATGGTCGGCATTAGAACTAATTCAACTGAAGGTAATATTTATATGTTTGTATATAAAGTCGTGTACATGCTTGTTTGTATATAATATATATATTTTCTTCTTACCAATTAGACTAAGTTAGTCGCTTGATTTCATTGTGATCTTAGGCATTTCGGATTCCATTTAGAATTAGTTACATAATTATTTCTAGATTCTTTGCATATGTATATTGTGCTTATGATTATCTGAATCGATTTGTTGTTTTTTGTTAGTTGCTGTTGATTTGTTTGCAATTATTTTTGGTGTTTTTATTGATGCTCAATTGATGCTTCGCCGCCACCTAGACATATTCTCTGTGTAGAATGTACAAAAAATAATTGGTGTCGCCTCCGTTTGCTTCTGACTGTTGCTCAGATATTGGTCGTTTCTCTCGTGGATGGTACTTTATAAATACAATTCATTGTTGGCTTGGCAAATGAAATAGTGTTAATATTAGTAAGTGTGTGTCTGGACCTCGTGCACGCTCCTACAAATGGAAGGAGTCGTGTCTTCGCGTGAGTCAGCCAGCGACTGTAACCAACTCTTCGGGAGGGAAAGCATAAAACCAGGCGTCTTCATTCGTTTCACATTTATTTCATTTTCTCGTTGCTTTTAACTATTGCAAGGTCATAACAAAATCATAATAAAATATTTTAAAAATTAATTAAAGAACTACAAATAAATTCAAATAAAACATGGGGTAAAAGCCTAAATGTCTTCATGCCGCACAAATAGGTAACTAATATAGATAAGAGACTGAAAACATTCGTGAGATACTTATGTAGCTAACGAATTTAGTAAATATTATCTCGTAACCATAATAAAGAACAAAAATATAGCATACGAAATATGAGCGAAGTAAAAGAATAAAACAAGAGTACATTTGAATAGTTGTTACTTTCGCGCTTTTGGTATCTAAATAATTTAAATGATTTCAGGACTTACAGTAAAATGCGTAATTAATGGCAAAAATCCGCTGTGGTTATTAAATGTTTTTCTTTTCTTTTTTTATGCTAAAAATCATGTTTCATATTTGCAGCATGGGCATTAAAAACTAAATAATTTCCGTAGTTGTGTCGCCTACTTCGTTTGCTTCTGCTTTCGTTTATGGTTTATCTGTGTGTATGTATTTTCAGGACTTTTAACAAGTTTCACGTAACCTTTGAATTTGTATTTAAAATTAATTTACATTGATATATGTATTGGCAAAAATTAGGTCGTGATTTCCTTTCTCGCTTGTATTCAATGTTTTCCTGCACATTTGGAAGGTTTAAAATTAGCGATTAAAATTAATTAATGTATGCTTGTGTATATCGTGGTGTACAACTAAGAATTTATTTATAAAAATTTCACTAGCAAGTAAATTCACCCCTCAATAATTACAACTTAATTACACGCATATAGACAGAATATCAATAATTGTTGTTGCCGTCCGTTTTGTGAAATTATTGAATTATATCAAGGCTTGCACAGCTAATCGTCGTCGTCCTCGGACGAATTTGAGGACAACTGCAAATCGTTTTGTAGCAAGTCGTTTGGAAAGCCACCGTTGGATGCATAAATGCCGGACTGTTGCTTCTGCTGTTGCTGTTGTTGCTGCTTATGATGATGCGATAGCTGCTGCTGTTGCTGGTGTTGCTGCTGCTGCTGCTGCTGCTGCTGATGATGATGACTATTGCTGTAGGATGGAGATATAGAACCCAGGCCCAGATTGGGCAGCTGGTTTAGGTGCTGCTGAGACTGTTGCTGTAGGTGCTGCTGATGCTGATGATGTTGCATCTGCACAGCTTGCTGCTGCTGATTTTGCTGTTGTCTTTCCATAGGGCGATCATCATCGGTGCTATCATCGGAGTCACTGCCGCTGTCGCTGTCACTAGAGTCCGATTCCGAGCTGGAGCTGGAAGCGCTCAAAGCTCCGCCAATTTGCTGCAAAGAACCAATGCGATATACATATAATAATAAAAATTTAATATTAATAAAATATAATAATAATAAAATGTAATAATAATAAAATATAATAATAAATATCATTTTTATATAAATGTTTGTACTTATCTGGATGACTAGACATATAGGCTTAATAGCCAACGAAATCTTGCTGCCAAGTTCCCTACACCCCAAACACCAACTCAAGTGACACATCCCGTTTCTTTAAATTAAAAAAAAAAAACTTAAAAACAAACACATCTACACAACTCTTACTCTACTTGGCGCTAAAAAAAATGATTACACTATCCGATCATTAAAAATCTCCTTTAAATAGAAGAGAATTAGTTATTATTATTAACTATTAGACGTAGACTACATAGACATGATAAAAAACAACCTGATATTCATCATATCATGTGTAATTGCCCTCACCCTGCAACGTTACCTATACCTTCACAATCCTAACCCAACCTAATGGCTATATCAAATATGTGCACAATATATCCTGAAATTCTTATATAGCTCCCAAATCACAAACAAAATATTAAATAAGCAAAACAACATAACTACAACTACCATTTAAACCAATTTAAATATTATATATTACAAATATTTTTATACTTTATAAACTCCGATGTTGAGGCCAAAGCTACTATGGCTTTAACAAAATAATAATTATATCTTTATTATTAGATATAATTATTATTTTTTTTAGAGCCTTATTATAACTATAAAAATAAATATTAATTATGTTTAGCGACCTATTATTTCTTATCGTTGAGGGTTCCAGCGGAACTATATTCGACGAAGGTTGCAAAGTCGGCGCTAAAGCCCAAAACACACACAAGACGTGGAGAAGTAAAAACTTTCTCCCTTTGTACCTCCCAGCAAGCAAAGTTAGGAGCGCTCCTAATTATGTGTCTGAAAAGAGTCTTTCTTAAGAGTGTTTTCAGAGTAGGCTCAGAAATAAGCATTTTCGGAGCACATCTGGTGCTTTTTAAGCATAGGCACCTGAAAAGCTCATATTTCTGAGCATATTCGGAGCTAAGGTAAGTAAATTCAAACCATAATACCCGCTTATATGTGTCAGAAAAGAATCCGATTTGACTCAGAAATCGCCCACTTAAAAACCTTGCTAATTATGTAAATAATCTGTGTGTAATCTTAACAAATAGTCGAGTATCGATTTACTCGTGTAAATGTAATTGAACAGACTAGGTCTCAAGCTTGAACCATAGTTGACTTAGAACCCTTCACAATATATTTATAATAACAAATAAAAAAAATATATATATAAATCGTGAAACCTACCTGTTCCAGAACTGCAGCCGCTTGCGCCACTGACTGCGAGTTCAGATCTTGGTCTCTGCCTGAGTCAAAGTCCATTGGCATGCTGTTGCCGCCGTGACCGAAGCCTGAGGCACGCTGTTGCTGATGCTGCTGCTGCGGAGAATGACGCTGTGGTTGCTGCTGTTGGTGCTGCTGTTGATGCTGCTGCTGCTGCTGATGTTGTGCGTATTGGTTGTTGCTGCCGTTGTTGTATCCACGACCGTAACCGGATGGCTGCTGGTGCTGCTGTTGGGCCATTGGCGGACTGGAGCGTTGATGCATCTGCTGGCGCTTGGCCTGCCCGTGCTGAGGGGCCTGGCGCTGCTTGCCCATGGACATGGAACCGTATTCTGGTTGACCCCCCGCCGACCCAGACGAGGAACCCGAGGTATTCGCCTGTCCGCCGTTATGGAGGGCGGCCCTCAGCCCAAAGTCATCGTCGTCCGTGATCATGGGGATGCTGGGCAAGGTCTGCTGTGCATTATTTGCATCCCAACTGAAAGAAAGGAAGACTCAATTTAATTCAATCGCCAAGCTTCCGGAGGGTGGAAACCTACGCTGGAGCGGATTGGGGGCTACGATGGATGGTCACTGGACGCGATGGTGAGCTCTGCTGCATGGGCGAGTTGCGCGGCTTGAAGTCAACTGAAAGTGGCTCCGTAACACATTGTTCTTCTTGCTTTAATCTCTGACCTATTTGGTCATTAGTTCACTCACTTATATTATTCCTGCGACTGCCCGTTGAAACCTTCGTTTTAGATGTGATCCGCATGGTGCTGTTTTCCAGTTTGTTACCAGATCCCGAACCTTGCCCAGAACCTACTGTGATTGGAGCCAGTCCAGCACCGTTGGTGCCCTGAGCCTGGGCCTGAATCAGACCCTGGCTCTGGGCCATATTCATGGTTGCATTCTGAACTGGCAGAAGAACTGGCTTGTTTGAAACCTCGCTCCTGGAAAAAATAAAGACGCTGTTTATTGCCCCGAGATCTCAACAGCACCGCAACGCGGCGCACTCACCTTGTCTTCTTCACTTGAATGTTGTGATTCAGCTTCTCTATTGTGATAGCACCCGTCTCCTTGTCATAGATCATCAAGCACTCCTTTGCATACTCCCTCTGATTACCCTTATAAACTGTATGAGGCACACCGGAACTTTCTGCAAGGGAAGGAAGCACAATCATGTTGGATTAGTCATCGAAAATTATACTTATCGTATTATTCCAGAAAAACTGGTTGGCTGCGAGTTCAATACATGCCATAATAAGCACGTTTTGTTGCATTAAGTTCCTACAAATTTTTTAATAACTGAGAAATGTCATAGGACCTAAAATTCGCCAAATCAAAGACAATATAAATATAAGCACACAAACTTTTCCTATCAGCTTACATACTACGACTTGCATTTGTACACTATTGGTGAAAGTAGAGCCCGGGCGACTCGCGAGCAGTGTTGCCACTTTACCTATTTCCCCAACTATACCTACATATACTTTTTCAATTGGCAAATGCGGGATAAATTGATAAAAACTATTGATATTTTCTAAGCATGTATTGTCTTTCGATGCCACGCTTATATACTTTATAGTATTTTAACCATGTGAATGACATATAAGATCGTGAGTCAAAAGAGTACATATTAAATTGTATTGTTTTAAGCTACAGTTTTTGAGGCAAAAAGCATTTTGACATTTTAAGTGTGACAGAGTGTTAATGCTCTTAACTTTAAGCGAGCGAAGAGAGCGCAATTTTCGTCCCGAGCAAAAAAATGGACTGCATATTGCTATTCAAATTAATGATCGTTACTCATCTTTATAATAAAGACTAACTATAAGTGACACATTTCGTTAGATCTCTATCTATCTATCAGATCTATCTATCTCTGAGATCTCTAAGCTTAGTTAGCTTAGTATTTCTTAAAGAATAAATTGAATGAAATAATTATACTCCAAAATCTGCAATACGGTTGACCTTTTGCAGTTATCGAATACGATACGAATTTCTCACATTTTAAGGAAAAACTGCCCACCAGAATAATTTTTTTTTTAAATGATGAAAAGAATTCATTGGTTGCTGTGTAGATGCGAACCAAAGCGTGCTAGAACCGTTTAATGTAACCTTTCGATATAATATAGTGTGCATAATCTACTAGTATGACAAGTAGAGTCTATAAAAATTAGATTTGTATGAGAATTTGAATCTTAGCGAACGGCGGCTGAGCACAAATAGAATTGCTGACATATATTTGTTCTGATAAAAGACTCCGAAATGCGGTTTTATGCTCTTTCCCTTGGTGAGTTAAAATATAATTCAATCGTTCAAGCTAAGCTAACCTTCTGTAACAATATATTCACAGCGCTACTAATTATTATCCAATGTATGTATAGTTCAGGTATTATTATCGATAAAATCAAGAACATTATGGGAATAACTTCGGCGCCGCCTACCACTAAGCAGCCAATTTCTGTAGATGGACTCGCAAAGGCCCTTATTGCGTCGGACGCAGCTAATGCCGAAAAGAAAAAGAAGGAATCATCATCTGTAAGAGCGGATGTAGCTAATATCAATAAGGTCAAAAGCAACATAAGCATGCCCGATGTAGAGATGCCACCTATCACGGTTGTCGTCGTCAAAGGCCAGAAGGGGCTTGAAAAATTCAAAAGTGATTCAAATTCTACAACTGCCAGTACAAAGACTACTAAAAATTAAACAGATAATATATCAAAGTATTGTTTAAATTTTATAAGCAACATTTCATTAGATTATTTTTTTGTATACCCTTGCAGAGGAAATTATAAATTTGTCATGGTACTTGTAAAGCAGTCGTAAGTAAAACTTGTATATATTCTTGATCAGCATCACCAGCCGAGTCGATCTAGCTATCTGGCTGTCTGTCCGTCCGCCCTTCTGACTGTCTGTCTTCGAAAACTAGCCTCTCATTTTCGGGCTGATACGCATAGTATTACTTCTTTTGCAAGAAGTAAATATGTACACATGTTGGAACTGGCATAAGGAGAAGGTCCAAAAAGCAGATTTTCGCTATTTTTTAGATTTTAAATTTTATGCAAATCGGACTACCATATCGTAAATCTGCTATAGGAACTACTATTGAACTAAATTTTCACACAAAATACTGATAGAATTCATCAGATCGATTTTGGTTGCCGCCAGTAGTTAGAGGTCCTCTATGTTTCCTTCCCTATCTTGTACGCTCAGTATAATATTCCCTTTAAAAATGAGATTAAATGGATCGTTCAGATTTATAAGATTTGTGATATTTTCGCACGAGATACTATTGCTATGGCAATTCGTCACGTTTCACCAGCAATAGTCATATTTATAGTCCGACTAATGGATTGGCGATAGCTACAATGGCTTTATAAGGTAGTACAACTGGTGTACATTAACTGTATAATCTGAAATGCGGCAGCTAGCAGTTTACTTTGGTAAGTCCTACTACTTAACAACTAAAAACGGAATAATTAAGTATTAACCATATTCATTTCATTAGCCCTAATTTATTCGTTTCAATTTGGAATTGGTGAAATTTGGCCTGGACGATTGACCAAAATTAAAAATTTGATATATAATCCTTCGATAAAAGATAGCATACGAGTGGTTATTGATAAGGTGGGAAATAATCACAAAAACAAGGATAATGATAAAGATGATAGTGAAATATTAAAGAATCTGACAAAGATTTGCTTTATGGAAATGAGTTTAGAAAACGGCAATAGCGGCACAGACGCTAAAGATATCAATCTCAATACATCGAATATAAATTCGCTTGAAAGTAACATCAAACTCCCAGCCATTAAAATGCCAAACATTACAGTTATCATTGTGGAAGATGAGCCTTCAAATAATTGCTCAAATAACAACACCTCTAATTGTCAGGGGCAAAAAAACGCACCTGTGCTACAGAGAACCAAAAAAGTAGATGCTGCAGAAAAAAGTGACAATGAGGCCGTTGAACTTATTAAAAAATGTGTATCTAAGAAACTACAAAAAACCTAGGACCTAACCTACCATCACTGTCAAAGTACCTAAATGTTATCTGAATGTAAGAGAAAATCACCAAATAAAGTTATCGTAAAGAAAATTATTATTTCCTTCCCTCCTTGTTATTTATTCAAACGCGAAATTATAACAGAGCTCTGTTAAGCACCGAATGGTGATGTAAAGCTAAACAAAACAAATCACATGCTGCAATTTTCTTCTTTAGTTAACTATCGGAATTAAGGTTTATTTTGGCAAACCGGAAAAGATTTGACATGGAGTATTGGGTCCCAGTCAATTTTACCTCTCCCACTTACCCGATAGCAAACCGAATTTTCTAAAAACCGTACATTTTTTACAAAACTCATAAACCGAAGATTTACTTATAAAATCAAATACCTATTGATATAGAACCCAAAGTTCAGACGTCACCTAACTGATTTCCTTGACACTGTGTTACAAAACTTATTATAGAAAACAGATCTAATGTCGCTAGCATAATAACAAAGAAGTCAATTCGATGTTTGAAACTTGATCCCTTTCCTTGTGCTACTTTGCGTGTATCTTTGATGAACAATGGACATTTATAAATTAATGTTACCCACCGAACCGACTCGCGAGTAAAGAATTGCTCTGCCCAGCCTCTGCTCACACCGATAGTGTAAACGTTAAACGTTCCAAGTTTGTAAAGCGCTATTAATAATGTTACTAGAATCCAAGCTATTAAACTATGGCCTTAACATTGTCTGAAAATAGAAGTTGTACATTTTAGTTAAGGAAGTACAAAAAATAAAAACAAATCAGGCAATCAGGTCTTATAATTTGGGGAGAAATGTGATTGTCTGAAACAGCCAGAAGGATGCATCTCCGTCCCCAAAAAGGTCTATTGACCGAATTTGTAGTTGGATTTAATGCACAAACCTTTTGTACTTATACGAGTACTTATTTAAAAAACAAAGAATTCTTAATTCTGCTGAGTAACGTTGGTATAGAAATGACTAATGTTTTATCAGACCGATGATTACTTTTGATGCAGTAGTTTATATTTTAACAAAAAAAGGTTTTCCAATAATAATACTGATTATAATAAGAATGTAATTCTAATATATAAATGAAAAGTGCTGCTCTAAAATATAATTTGTATTATATAAAAAACCATATCAAACTCATTAAGCGTCCATAATGAGTTTACAAAAAATCCATTATCAATGTCATACTAGTTGGCGTGTAGATTTGGCTGCTATGTATTGACCTATATTAATATTATAACATTATTTATGGGACCTATTTCATATAGCCAATACTGCCTCTGTAACGAAAGCCCTAAAAATGGGAAACGAAATCCGGAATAATTCAATTTCAGAGCCGATTCGGAGAGGCATATTCATATAGTCCAGACATTTTAAAAGATCCATTGCCATTTATTTTGAAGAAACTAACAGATATGCAGCTGCCTGTAGCAATTTTCGGTAAGACTATAGCGGCTCGCTTCTTAGTGCTTCTTACAACCTTTTGAAAATCCTGCAGCTGTACTACTTTTCAATTTCACGGCTCAAGGGACACTCCCGATCCCCACATTATTGGGTCCCATAAGTGGAGCCGTTATAGGCTACTTTGGAGAAAAGTATGATTGGCAGACAGGGTGGTTAGAAAAAATCCAGATGGCCATTGATATATACTTGAAAGCTAAAAAAGTGGGACAGGAAGTACCGACACAAGAGGCGAACCTGGTAGAAGGACTGCAGAAACAATGCCTGCAGGATAAAGTAAGCGGTCTCCTTGGCCAGGTGCTTCCACTCATTAGTCAACACCTCAACCAAGATATCCCTTCCATATTCAAGTTCATTAAAGACTCGTCAGGGAGATCAGAAAACAAGTGCACGGTTCCGGACATCCAACAGGCTTTCGATTTATTTAGTGCACACAATAAGAAGCTTCTTCCACCATTTTTATAATGCTTAGAAATAACCAAAAAATGAATCACAACTGATTAAGGCGAATTTATGCTTTTCTATTGAAATAAAATAAAATAAAATTTATTGGTCTGGGTGAATATTTGCTCCGAGGCTCCGCTATAGTAAATCGGTTTTCTCATAAAAGTTAGATCAAAAAATATACAGTTAGTCAAATAGTAGCTTAACGGATAATTAAAAAACCCGTGCTTGGATAATTTAAGTATTAAGAAAAAAAAAAATGATTCATAAAAGGATATGGAGATATAGCCAAAACATTAAATAGATATAAATAAATTAGGACCATATGACATGTACATATATGTACATATGTACATATATTTTGGTACTTAGTTCTGTTTCTTTTCAATATTGGAAAATGATGGAATCGAAATTGTTCAGTTAATGCAATGCATGGGAACACATTTTTCGTAATCATTAGCGTTTAATCTCCCGTATTACTTCTTGTCGACCCATGACATGTCGACATATGACCCTTACCGGTTTGCAAGGTTTGGATGTAGTTTTAAATTTTGGAACAAAAGAAAAGCTTAGCTTAGACGTGCACAGACCGACATCAAAAAAAGGTTGTAACTTTTTTGTGTCCTTTCGAAGTGTTTATAATAAAGTTTTTATAAATTATCTCCGATCTATGAATATTTTAATTTTAATAAATTACATTTGTAATAATAATATGTATATAAAAATAATAATTCTGTTCTATCAGCTGTATGATCAGCATAGTTCATGTAATCGAACAATCATTACTGCTTCTAAGATATTTTTGTTTGTCAGACATACAAAGCAACCTGACGGTATCGTTTTCGACCCGTCCCCCGCCACTATTTCGGAGAAAATATCACTCTAAGCCAATGACAGTAAATAAACCTAGAGCTCTACTTTGAGCTACCCGATACATATAGAATTATAGGTGACATTAAAAGGCTAATCGACATGCTGAAATGTATATCTGCGTGAAACATATGTTTATGTACATATGTATGTTGTCACAAAATTGTACAAACGGACATGGCTAAATCGACTCGCCTGGTGATGGTGACCATGAATATATACACTTTATTATACAAGTAGGAGATGCTTCCTTTTGCCTTGTACCCTATGGGTACCGGGTATACAAATGCATACAATTCATAATGTTAATGCCTCCGAATCGTCCTATTTAATTGCAGTGCTAATTATTTGGACGTAACTGTCCACACACAATATGGCTAACGTTTATATTGTGATAGAGGTGCACTAAATTTCTGCAGACAATCGAGAGAGGTTGAACGGAATGTTTGGTCGCCGGCTGCGATGCTAAACTGAAAACTAGTCCAGTGCACATTCGCTGCACCCGTTCGATTCCGACACGGTCTGAGGCAGGGAGAGATCGGGCAGTTACCGCACCACTTCCAGACCCACACTTGACCAAATGCCACTGTTATTGTCGTCGCCGCCGCCGCCAAACTCTTTGGCGACTCGTCGCTCGCAATCAGCGGAGCGTTACACAAGCCAAGTCGGCCGCAATGAGGTCCAAACAACAGCAACCGCAGCCGACAACCCACAGACGAGTCTGGCCACAAAGAGCGTAGCGAAATAATACGAGTATGAAAAAGCGAGGAAAAAAACTTGAACGCTTGGCTGCATTTTGCCTGACTTGATGTAATTTGGTTTCATTCCAACGCTGGCGTCCCGTCCCCCCCTCTGCTCCACGCCACGCGTCTGCGGCCTTTGTTCAAACGAAATAAGACACAGGGCTGGCTATTCATTAATTTGAATCCAGGAGAAGACTCTGCTGCCACTGGCTCCTAGCCTATAATGCAGTCAAATTATGTCATCAGTCAGCCACTCAAGCTGAACGACCATAAGGAGCTAATAGGAAATACGAATCAATTTACACTTGTCTTGGCGATAGGTTAGATATAGATGGATATAGAAATTGGCATAGGGAATTTTCAATTAATTGATACTATATGCCAGAAAATATTTATCTAATCATCGATAGACCGACCATTCTCAACGTTATTTTTGCCAACTCACAGACAAAATCGATTTTCTCTAATTTGAATACCATCTTTATTAGGTTGCGTGTTCGAGGAACGACAATCATTTACTCGATTTTCTTTCCTATTTTATTGGTTTGTGATAATGTCTAATAAAACATGCCTGGATAGAGGTTATTAGCGTCGATACTACATATAATTTTGTTGGGTGTAAGTTAGAATGGGATAACACAAAACCCATCTTTTAACCTAGTAAAAAATCTGTAGGGTTATGTAAAAATGTAAAATAATAGAAAACAAAAGCACTCGTTTTACTTTTTGGTTGTATTTGTAATCAGTTAGCTGGATTCGAGTTGCTTTTCAAAATAAATATAAATTGTACGAATATGTAAAAGAAACTTCATTAGTAATTTACCCCATAAAGGTCTGCCCTCACTGCTAGAGTCCCTAAATAGCTAACTGACCGAAAAATATAAAATGCATAGTATAAATGAAATAGGTCGTTTACCTTTGTGTAATAAATACGAAGGAGAAATGGAAATGGTAGATAATAGCATTTTCTTAGAAGGCACTTTATTAGACCGCGAAATTTGAATACTAAAGGTAGATATCGATCCTAAGTCTTACTACCTATGTTCCCTTCTTCCTAACAATAAAGAAATCGCACCTTCTCGCTCTACAATAACATAAAGGCCATTAGTTATCGTTAGAAACATCAATTGAACTTCTCGTGGTTTTTGGCACAGTTAGCGAAATCTTTAAATTCTTTGTGCTGAATCTTAAAGCAAGTATCCGAACACGGAAGCTATAATATTTAGCGCTGCACTCACCAGAATTTGGCACGATAACAGTAACTTGATTGTTGGAGCCAACGTCCACAGATGCCATGCGGCTGGTATCCACACTAGCTGGCTTGAAGTCATCTGCAACACAAACAGATTTGTGGTTCAGTTCTGGCTGGGCAATGGCAGGTGAACTGTAGTCCCCGCCGCCAGGCGACACTTACATTTGATGGTGTGGAAGGAGGTTGAAGCGTTCCTGAAGGTGGAGCCCAGCTTCAGTTCTCGCACCTCATCGCCGATATTAAGACGCTCCGCCAGCGAATTCTTTTGTTTGGTCATCTTCATCGTGCTGTTGTTGCTGCTGCTGCTACTGCTGTTATTGTTGTTGATGCTGTGGGTGTTGTGAGGCTGATGAGGCTGATAAGGCAGGTTGGTGGCGCTTTTTGGGTGGTTATAGTTGTTGTTGTTGTGGTTGTAATTGGCACTGGTGTGGTTTGACTTTTGATAATTGTTGTGGTTGGTGCTGCTGCTGCTGCTGCTGCTATATTGATATGACTTCTCGGCCACGTCCGCCAACGCCGTCGTCGCAGCAAAGTTACGCTCCTCGGCAGCGCCACCGCGTTGATAATCGTAGCCGCCTTGTGTCCCGAAACTTTTCTCGCCGCCCTCGCTGCCTCTGTTGCTACCGCTGCCGCCGGACTTACGGTAACTGCTGCTGCCGTAGTGTTGACTCGCAGCCGCCTTGGCCTTGAGACGCTGCAGCTTGGTGCCCACGGATTTAGGAATTTTTACGGCCGTACTCGTTCGACGTGCTTTGCGACTTTGGACCGTGGCAAGACTTTTGGCAAAAAGTATTGCACGCCCAAAGGAAACACGCTCGCGAACGGAGGGAAAATAACGAAAAAAAAGAATAACAAACGGAAGAGGGGGGCGGGGCTGGGTGCAGGGTGGCTGGGTTGACCTTTGGAGACGTTCCTCTTCTTCCTCAGGGCGGCTGATGCGTTTCCGTGGTCACATTTGTCATTGGATGTGGTTTTTCACCTTGGTTTTTTCGTACTGTTCGTACCACTCTCTATGTCATTCTGCCATTGAGCAGTATCACTGATTTCTGCGAAGAATGCAACGAATATTCATTTATTTACGGGTCACAACATTTTGCCATATGTTTGCGACACATACAAGCACACAGGCACACACACACACACACAACACGCTGGCAGAAGTGCTGCGCTTTATAACACTGCACTTGCACCTGCTGCTTTTTGACACACATTCAAGAACTACGCCTTAAGTGCGTTTTTCGCCATTATTCATGCATATCTACCGATCCACGGGCGTTATTTTTAGCGAACGGAAAGCATTTCACACGCACACAGGCACACGTGCCCAGGAGCAAGCGAGATGGCCTGCGAGTGGCGATTTCTTTATGCAAATTACAGCTGATCCGAGGGAAAAACGGGAAATCAGAGGTTGAATGTGAGGAAAATGATGCCAGCTTTTGCCTTTACATTCCGTCTCACTGCAAATTGGCACTAATTTTCATGAAATACGAACGAGAGCGCACACGCACACCGCTACACGTAATACGTAAGCAAATTAAAAAGTGAGCGGCTGCCAACAGAGCTGGGTAATGGGCTGCGGGACGGGGGGCGGGGAGCCGTTCGGGAAAGACACAGCTGAAAACAAGTTTGAAATAGCCGAAAAACAGCAACGCGAAGGTGAAATTTCCGAAAATCGAATTGAAACGTAGACGAAAAATATCAGTCTATATGTGTGTGCAGCAGCAGCATAAGTGTGCGCCCCCACGGGTGTGTGCGTGTGCTGCGTTTCCCTCGGCCACAAGCTGGGCCGTGTCCGTCGCTTTTCCGCCGCACAAACCGAGCTTAAAAAGATAACACTTGAGTTATTGTGGCCGCAGCTTGTTGCTTTTACAATATTGCATTTGCCTTACATTATTTACACTCGCTAGAGATGTGTAAAATCTATATTAATATATCGATATGTTTATAAAAACCAAATATTTATATCGTTATATTTTATGCCAAATAGCAAAATATCGCTGGTTTCTAAATGAAAATATTTCAACTTTGTTTGCGTACTGTTTCAGTATTTTTCATTTTAGGGGAAATGTTGCACTTTTTGCATGGTTAATGAATGCATTATCGATGTATCGGCAATAAACATCGTTTCAATGGGCACCATTATAAACTGTTATAAAATAGGTATTGAAATCGGGAAAAATAATAAACTGTACGTTATTTAAAAACGTGGCAACGATGAAATGTTGACAGTTTTAGACTTTCTTGGGGGATTTTTGTACAAATTTATGTAAGATATATGTAAGTGTGCGAACATTACACCATTAATTTCTTCAGAACAACTTCTAACTCTATCCCCAAGTTCTTCTATCCCCACCTCTCTCGCACACAGAACAGCAGTAGTCGAGTCTCGAACCGTGGTTTCAAACTGAGTCGAATGCAACTGTTTTATGCTTTTTATACCCTTGCAGGGAATTAGATTTTAACCAGAAGTTTGCAACGCAGTAAAGGAATCATCTTCAACACCAATATTTATATTCTCGATCTGCATCACCAGAAGAGTCCATTCTAGAATTTTGGTTTTACTTTTATGCAAATCAAACGACGATATTTAATAGATGGCCATTGTAATGATAGGTGAATTTATAGGAAAATGAAAACTGTAAATGTAAAACTGTAATTCTAAAACTGTAAATATAAAATATATATTAGATATACATATACATATGCATATATATTATATATTATATAGATATAGTTATTACATACAATTTCGTTTTTATTACATACTATTTAAATTGTATCAAAATTAAACTATATTATATATATAGTTGTCATAGGACCAATCGGTTAATTTATGTACATAAGAAAAATCTGTAAAAAAAGTTCGGTGTTTTAACAAATAGTATACATAAGTGGTTTACATCTCTCCAGTTATGTGTTTTTTTTTTTATTGAAATTGAGCTATTCTGAATGATTTAACTTCAAGCTGTAAGGGTATACAAACTTAGACGCGACGAAGTTAGCTTCCGTTCTTATTTATCGGGTAATTATTTAGAAAAATCTTTTTACCAGATACATATGTCAGTCGAGCGCACTCGAATTTTAAGCTCTTTTTTTCTTGTTTTTTTTTTTTTTTTAATACGAATACTCCTGGTGAATATTGATAAAAATAAATTCACACTGGCAAGCCTCCAGGGAGATCGCCCGGTATACAGCATTTTATTTATTAATTTTTAGGGCTTCTGGTGGTAAGTCTAGTCAAAGATGGAACAGATAAAATTAACTCGCAACTGGTATTTAACACTGTTACTCCAGCTCCCACTGCACAACCGCCTTTCTTTAATTAAATTGGCCTACATTGCATTAAGATAACTTGGTCATGCCAATTTCCCGGTGGTCCAGTGAGTGGAGAAGCAAAGGCATTTACCAACAAAAAATTAAAACAAATTTGTGAAGCTGAAGTTTGTATACCTTACCATTTGCAAATTGATCGATTCTATTAATTTCGAAATCGTTCGATTGTAGGTGTATAAATAATACACAAAATGTGTGCTACTATTCAGTAAAAACTGGTAATCTATAGTCCAAAATGAAGTATTTTCATATTTGGTAAAGAAAATTTGATCTGGCTTGATTTCGGATTAAATTTGTGTTATTTTTATAAGCAACCTTAACTTCTGTTTATAAAAAGTTCAAACTTGGTTCTAATAATACGATCAGAATGAAATTTCGTGTGAGAGTATTTATGATAAATAAAGGTATATGAGTATATAACCCCTTCACATTCAAAGGGAAAAACCATTTCAGTTCCGAGGAGGACTTTGTTCTTGTAACCCAGTAAAGAAAAGGCCAAATACTAGTAGTCTAGAATCGTTTTAATTAAAATCGGATCAGCGATTATTCGGAGCGAAAACCAAACAAACAAGAGGCCGCCACCGCCGATCTTAACACCGGATTACTTTTTCTGAGCAACGAGGGAAACACAAAGGCAGCTACCCCCTCGCAAACACTGTACCAATGCAGGGGCTTCCCCTCGCAGATCAGATCACCATTAACATTCGAGCAAATCCTCAAGGCGCCGTCGCCGAGCTACTGTTTAGCAGATTGAGATGCGGACTGAGGTAGCTCCTGGAGAAGGCTGCGGATGCAGCTCCTTTATCGGGGCGTTAATTACTTGAGCGCTGTCTTTGCCGAGTGGCCGGTAGATTTGGACTTTAAGATTCCACCAAATTTCGAATGTATAATGCGGCCCATTGTATTTCCATTTTCTATTTTCATTCTCGTTCCCTGTTGCATTTCCATTTTCCCTTTGATTGTTCTCCTAATCTGTGCCACTTGCGATGGCAGGAGCTTGATAAACTGAAACTGATACTTTTGCTCTCTTTTCGGGCGAGTGCGTTTCTCTCCGAGAGTTTCCGCAGCAGAGACAGGATTTTCCAGGACACCCAAGGAATGGGATGGGTAAGAGTGGGTGGTCGCTTGGGCCCGAATGCAATTGCAATTGCAACTGTACTGGGAGAAACTTTCTAACGATTTCTTGGCGTGACGACGCCAATTTGTAGGCCGACTACGGCTGCCTGCCCGCGATTTCTGTCCTTGTTTGCCGTTTTTCTAATCAAATGTTCTTGTTGTCTGTGTTGCTCAGTTTACAGTTTCGAACTTCGCATTCGCATTCCCATTTGGCGGCTAATTTAAAAACTTTTCTTATCAGTTGATGAAATCTAAAATTGCATTTTTATGGCACTTCCTCTGGCAGTTCCTGCGGTCGGTCGGTTCTTCGCTGTTATTCCTTGCCATCTCTGCTTTGTCCTTCAGGCACAGCGGTTCCGCCTATCGACACTTTCGTTGAAAAAAAGTTGCTCATTTAATGCTAATATTTCGGCCAAAAGTTCGCCTTTCCCATTACTGTTTAGTCCTGTTGTTCGAACTCAATTACCGTTGTGCATCTAGAAGTTAGGGCTCTGAGGTACTGAATCGTTTGCAATTAGGATAGGTCCGGACTCCTGACTGCCACAATGCCGGCCTGATTGAATTACAAATTTCCCAGGCAATTAAAAGTCAACGAAGAACGCTGACAAATGCGTGGAATTCGCTGGATCTTCAGGAGCTCAAATCAATTACAGACGGCATTGTTTCCGTGGACTAACGAATCGCTGACCCCTTGACCCTATTGGCCTTGTTAGGGGTTGTCTTTAAATTGGACCACGTCTCGAGCACTTCTGCGTCTTCGCTGACGAGGGTTAGGACGTCGACTGCCGGGCTACCTGATGCCAGACCATCACCGAGAGCCACGGCAGGCGGCAGCTGTCCCCTGCGGACACGCCCACCGTCAAATGAGTGCGCCCACTTATGCAAATTTAATTAGCAGCAACTGGGCGAAAAGGCGATCGTGAGTTATGGGGTCCTAGGCGTCCCCCTCAGTAAGCCCCCTAGATCCCCGCCCCGAACAAATGCGCCCGATCAGGCGCTCATAAATCAATTTAAATGGCCATCTCAGCGAGCCAAAGGCAACTGGGGCAGGAACAGGGACGAGGGGGCGCCGCCGGCACGACGGTGAATGTCTGAAATTGTCTGTAATTATAGTGAAAACACTTGGCACAGCACAGCACAGCACTCCCCCAAAGAAATTGATTTAAAATACTCTTGCCAACGTCGTGCCCGGACCACATACGAGTATAGTACCTACGTATGATACGTGGAGTGCGAGGCAACGAGGCCGTGTCCACGTTGTGTGGTCATAATTCAAAATTTATGTCTTTTGAAATTATTTTAATGTCTCTAATGGAAGTCCCCGCCGCCAACCTCATGGCAGCACGGCCAGAGACCCCCCCGGTAGAGTGAGATCAAGAGAACTCTGCACACAAATAATGGCCATGTTAATTTCATTGAAGCTCCTTGACTGGTAATGAGCCATAAAAGCACTGAACAGGATAACTTATTTAGTTTCGATTTGTCGTTACGATCTGTTAAAAGAACCATTATTATTATGACAACATAATTCTGATTCTATGATTCTTTGGTGTATTGTTGAAGGTCAAAATAAACTAAGAAATACGAACATACTCGTATGACAACGTTTCATTCAATTCTTAAATCCGTTTGTCAAAATTGATTCTAGTTTTTGAGTTCTAACTAATTCAATTCAGGTCCAGGACCGTATATACTCGTGTAAGTATTTATTTAGAAAGGAACGATAACCTAGAATCATTCCATCTTACAATTGAAAACTCCTCTGCTTGGTATTATGATTTTAGTCAAAAACTAGCAACGCAGTGGAGAAAGACTCTATATATTCCTGATCAGCATCACTAGATTTATGTCTGTATCTCCGTCCGTTTGTCCGTACGTCTGTCCGGTTTAACGCGAACTAGTCTCTTAGTTGTGGAGTTAACTGAATGAAACTTTGCAGACAGTGTTTCATTATTCTTATTCCAGATCGGCTGACTATACCATTTAGCTGCCATAGGGATGATCTGTAGATTTTAAGAAATTAAAGTATAGCTTCTCCGTTTTTCAACATTTTTTTAAATACATTGATTTGTGTATGCATTAATGAGATTATTAGTATGTCTGAGAATCGGCCAACATCTATTTTTCATCCTCTTAAATATTAAGGGCGGTCCGCTAAATGGCAAAACAACGTTTGCCGGGTTAGCAAGTATATATGTAGATATAAATAGATCAATAATTAGAGGTAATTGTAATACTGTAAATGTTAAACTGCAAATATAAGATTAAGAGGTAAATGAAAAAAAAATGTTGTGGCATTACTTCGTTATTTTTATGCCATTTTAAAATACGTTCCTACATGGAATTAATATCTAATCATAATAGCAGATATTGGAGCAAGCGTTCCATTTATAAAGAGCCTAGGAAAATCCGGCAAAACTTGAGTGTTATTACTTATAAATGCTTTATATTTCTCCTGTAAAATTTTTGTTTCATTCGAGCGAAATTGATCAATTCTCGGTAATCCAATTGTACAAACCTCGACGTCCCAAAGATAGCTTCCTTTCATGTTATATTTTGAAATTTAAAACAAGTAAAATATTAAAGCATGTTTACTATGAAAATATGTACTTGCACCATACCGATTTCTGTGGCACTGTTAACTACTTATGTATGTGTTCTCTCCTACTGATTCGATACAATCGCAACTAATTGATGTTAAAGCTCAATCACTGAACGAATATCCGCGCAGCTGGAATTCCGAATGCCGGAGCAGTTAGAGCAACTAAGCGCTCCCTGGGTCTCCGTTCCCATTCCCGACATCCAGTCAATCTCCGGGGCGATAAATATCGCACTGTGGCAGCCACAAGACTGGGAACGCAACCTACCCCAGTCGCTAGCGCAGCCATTAGTGGGGCATCATGTCGAGCCCTGGTGTAAGCAGAAATGTCCAACACAACATCGATTACAAAATCCCATGCAGAGAAGCGCACGAGTCGATTTGGATGTCGTCTGCTAAAAGAGTTTCCATTTCCGATCTGATCTGATTAGGCCTGCCACCAGACCCGGGCTGGCTGACCCTCCTCCGAGGTCAAAAACGCAAACAAGTTTGCAGCAACTTGAAGTCCTTTCCCCCGCCTTCGCCGCCTTCCCCATCTGCCACACCTGCGCAGCTTAATAAATAAATTTGCCAGTGGCCTGGTCCGGCCACCAACTATTATCCCCCTCCCTTGGGCAGACTCCCTCCGCCCGAAATGATACGAAAACAAATTGAAATTGGCAACTCGCTTGTTGAGCGCTAATTTATTAGCCACTCGCCCGGCGAGCCTAGAATTTTAATTGAATATTAACACCTTTGGCAGACGATCTCACACTGGGAGTTGAGTTTCCGAGACGGGGAGCGGCTGGGGCCACTGGTCAAGTGCCTCGAGCGATGCACACAATTCAATTTTTGTGTGTCTTTGTGGCATTGATTTATGCAACGGCTTCGATTTTTTAACTCTCATGTGCGTGATCCCCGTGTGTGGCTTTCCATTCGTCTCTCGACACCAATTCTGGTAGCGAGAGGAAATTGGTTATTTATAAGTGTCAGCTGATGATTAAATTGGGATATGCCCAAGGTGCAGAGGTGTTTAACACATTTTCTGGAATCAAAGGAAATATATTAGGTAAATATAGTAGTAATAATTAACTATAATATATTCCAGGATTGTCTCAAATGTGATAAGATCTTAAAACAGGGAGTTCATGAAGCATCGAAGGTAAGGTATTTCGACCACACCGTCGTTCCTATGGAAGCATATGTACGTTTCTCTAGGAAAACTGTATGATCTTTTTAAAGTCGCAAAATGTCACATAGTCATAATCACAATGCTCTGGCAAAGCACTATTTGTGCCTGACTAAATACTATTACCAAAAACATATCTGTAGGTAATATTTAGCCACATTCTGAACATATCACGTAGAGTAATTTGATGACTAGCGAGGCAGGACTTTGGGATCTACTGATATATTATTTTTCGATCGCAGCTGTACTCGTATAATATAATATCTTAAACAGAAAACCGAAATTCTGAAATCACAAAAAGTGGCCTTATCTCAGAGTGGTTAACATTTGTTTAAAAAGTGGTTAACATTTTTCTATTAAATTTCTCGACCGAACATGGCTAAATCCATTCGGCTGGTGATGATGATCAAGATTATATAAACTTATTAGTATGTGAAACGGTCGACTTACTTTTATATCCGTTTTTATAAAACATAGAAGGGTGTCCAAGCTACTGGGTTAATAGATCTAGTTTTGGGCAAATATTGCTCACTTGTTTACTTGATGTTTTTTTAGGAGAATCATCTCCAATGTAGCTCGTCATGTAGCTTCCTAATGTAGCTCATCATATAGGTCACTTGTTCATCCATATTACAGTGAATCTGTGAGTAACTGAGCTGTTCATTGCTCAGTTCCATATTACAGTGAACCTGTGAGTAACTGAGCAATGAACAGCTCAGTTACTCACAGGTTCACTGTAATATGGATATTACGTTAAAATCTAATATACTCGTACATTTTTGCCATATGCTGGTTTTCCAATTCATCAAGATTATTCAAAATTTCAGAAAACTATTTGCGCAACAAGATTAGTTTTTAAAAGTTATCATGGTGATCAGCACTCTGAGAGAATAGAGAGCCAAGATGAATAACTGCACAAAATTTAACAACTGAGCAAAAATCAGGAAATTTAGTAAAAATGAGCAAGAGAACGAAATAAATCAAATGAGTAAAATGAGCCGGAAAAGCAAAATTGAACAACTTGAACAAAAATGAGCGAGAGACACCATCTGATCAAAAATTAGCCAAATATAAATAACTGAACAAAAAAGGGCCAAGTGACTAAAAAGATAGCAATTGGGAAGCAACATGTTCATGTAAAGAACTCTTTTTTGCTCCTTTTTGTTCACTCATGAGCAACACTAAACTGACATCACTGGAGAGTTAATTTATGAAACTTGACATCGATTTGGATCCTGAAATGTTTCCAAAGTTCTCCCTGACAAATACTAAAAAAAGAAAAGAATCTCACGCGATATCTGCGAGATTTGCCTGGCACCTGGCCACCCACGAGCTGGACGTTGAATGTGGCAACCCCACGAGCATATCAGCAAATTGGACAAGCCCCCGCTGCGTCGCGTGCCCCAAGCGTATTTGACACGCCTCTTCTCTGTGTCCGGGCCAAGTGCAAATTGTTTTTAAACTGTTTAATTAATAGGAAAATAATTTAAATAGCTGACCAAGCCGGACTAAAGGGGAAGCACAGCATGTCAGACGATGGGGAACGAGAATCACAATCTAATCTCGGCACAGCGATCACAACGAGATCAGCGAATTCCGCGCCATCAGTAAACTTTGGGGGGCTGGCCGCTATTATTTATTGACACTCGAAACCGAGGGGAAGCTGAGCCCCTTTCAGCCCAAGCGGAGGATGAGGCGGAGCCTCCCAAGCGACCAGGATTGTTGGCCAAGGCGTCGCCGACTGTGACAGCAGATGGTGTCGGCATTCCAGGCCCCCTCCTCCACCCCTCGTGCCACCTCTGTGCACGCGACTGGCGGTCTCAGGGTGGAGAGTCCCGGCGCAGGATCGTGAACGGGGAACTGGGAACGCGAAAGAGAACCCGGACCGCCCGCCTGGCTCCTCGACACTCTACTCGACTGTTTGATTTATGCTCGCGTAATTGTTGGTTTAAACGTTTTTGCACAGTGTCCCGCTTGGTGGAGAGCAGGAATGGGGCGGGAGGGGGGCCCTGGAGCTGCGGAGCTACGATATGACGCGCCAGTGAAATGTGAAGCATGCCCAGAGTTGTCAAGCTCTGTCTGAATTAACCAAATCCAAAGTAGTAAATGAAAATATTATAAGCGCAAAATAAAAAATAAAGAAAATACAGCTAACATTTTTAATCTACCCCCCTTATACAATCAACAGTTATCATTGAGAGAATCCCTTAATTTTGAAAAAATATTTTTTTGTTTATTTATTTTAATATAAAAAGATTAACAAAGGTAATCATTTTCCAAGGCCCCCATAATCCCAAAATAATCAAACATAAACATTTCGCTGACCTCCTTTCTCCCCCTAGGTGATTACGTAATATAAGGACAGCTAATAACTAATAGATCATTTTTTTAAGGAATAATTTAAAAAAGAACTTTATATTTTTATAAATCGTTATTCAAAGTTTACTTTCAGAGAAAGCGTAGATAAAAATAAAGTCGGCATTTTTTATGGGATAAATGCGACTTAAAATAGAGTTAAAGGATTTCCATTTATTTAGAAGAACTGATCACCTCTAAAGCGGAGCAACAGCACTTGGCAACCCTAATCAGCGTCTATCTCGACCGTAAACATACATATATCCAAAGTGCTGGCCTTAAATTTCAGCTTCGGCGTCGGCTTCTCACGTCACACCCCCGGGACCACCTTGCAGCTGCCGCATTCGCTTATTTTCGTTCGTTTGTCATCATTTTTTCAATAAATTTCAATTTCCAGGTTGCCGGTTGCCCCAGTGGAGGAGAAGGGACCTGCGGAGCAGAGGAATGGGGAGAGCCCGTATCGTATCCTTTGTCCACGGCGACCGCCTGTGAAATCCGAAGTGTAAAATTGATTTAAATGGCTCGTGAGTGAAGGAGATAATTTTCAGTTGTCAGATGCTTGTAATATTTATGTGGCAGCGATTATTATACCGCCGCCTCGCCTCCCTTGGCCCACTCACTGAGTCCGTTGCCCGGCCCCGAGATCGTTTAATGTTACCTACGCGTGAAAATTACTTACTTGTCCGGGCGCAGCCCCTTTCCACCTGGCACCCGGGGCAACGCTTAACTCATTTTTAATATGAATAATTGTGGCAAATTACAAGGCAATTGCATGGGCCCGGAGCCACCATCCACGGCGACAGCGAGCGGTGAATGTAAGTCCGTAATTGAATTGGCGGCCAATTATCGGAAGGCGAATGTTCGGGCCACAGGCTCGTCTTGGGCTGCGTGAGAGAACTTTTAAATTTCCGGTGGTCTTTTGGTGAAATTACTGACTATACTCGTACTATAACTATGAGTTTGCGAACAGGAAGAAGCTTTACTACATGATTAGCTCAGGATCTGATGCATGCGGGTTTCGAGCTTTAACAAGTTTTCTCTTACTATATGGCATTTTATATTTTAAGAGATTTTTCTTAAATATTAACGCAGTGAAATTTCACCTATGTTGAGCTTAAATATTTAAAATGGATAGCACTGATATCCATATTTATTTGGTATAAGTAACTTAAGTACTTATTATTTTCGGTTATGCTGATTATTAGAAAAACGGAAAAGATATCTATATAACATTTAAAATTTACACTTATCAGTGGAACACTTTAATGTTCTTAACACAATTGTTTCCTTAACCAACCTCTTTTGCGTTAATGTTGAAAAACAAGGAAGTTATGTCAATTGTCATTACATTAACCTAATAGGTTAAAACTTTACATTTTCATATACTTTTTACTTATGGCAGTTATATGACATAGGCGTCCGATTTTAAACAAATTCACAATAATATTTGTATTTCAAAAGTAAAAATAACGAAGTTATTACATACATACTTACTTTTTAACGAAGTTATTACATACATAACTTCGTTATTTTTACTTTGTATATTTATTATATATTTGTATATATTTATATTACTTTCCTATGAACGGAAAACGAAAATTCTAAAATAATAAAATATGGCCATATGTCAAAGTAAATAAAAATATGGCAAAAAATTAATTTTCCGATTATTTTTCCTATAACACCTACATATGACATAGTGGCCGGATCTGGCGCGTTGCGTTTTATATGCACGTAGTTGAAAAACTGAGTGATTTGTTTTTATGATAACGGAAAACAGATGGACAGACGGACTTGGCTAAATTGATTCGGCTGTAGATACATATGTATTTAATGGGGTCGGAGATGCTTGCTCACTGTGTTATATACTTCTCGTCAAAGCCTGCAAGGGTATAAAAATAGGTCAAGATTGCAAAATTTTACTGAAGATATAACTTTTCATTTTAGACCAATATTTATTAATATTTATCAGCGCCAAACTATTATGACCGCCAAAGTGTTGAAGGCGAACAAGTTAGCAAAATCTGTACTGATGAGTCTTTGTGGCTGGCAACTGAAACATAAGTATGTATATACATACGAGTATATACTAAAAATGCGCTGCTTGTTTTCGGATAAGATCTTTGTATCTTTCAAACAAAAACTGATCAGATAAGCAGAAATAATTCGAAGCTAACCAAAAGCACATCTATGAAAACAAAAGTCACAGAGAAATCCATTTAAAATTTACAAATTACATACAATTTAAATTAAAAGAGGAACATGTATCCGGAGTAAGTCCAATAAGACTGTTCATGAGGAGAAGAGTTCCGTTCGGATGTTCTACATCCACGCGGATATATTTTGTAGACGGTGAATTCCAATCTATCGACATTCCTGGCCGATTGCAATTTTATGGTATTCCAATCCCGACAGCATTTAGTTTCGATTAGAATCTAAATTGAACATAATCTTCACTAATTTCTGATTGATCAGGCAAATGAACGCCTAATCCCGAAGCACTCAAAGCTAATTACCCACACGTTCCACAAAAGGGGTTCAACTCACGCGGCGTTGCGATTTATGGCGCAAAATTAATAATAATTTCAACCGAATTAATAATGGCCAATGATGCCTGCTTTATGGCCAGTTCCCAATGATTAACAATGTGCGCACGTTTCGAAATGGAGGACCATAAAGTTGGACACGATTTGGCTGTTTGTTTACCATTTCTAATAAGCTGCAGCAGGGCCTCATAATGCGTCTGGCCAGGCGCCTGGAGGCGAGAGGCTCACCTATAGGTTGGAGTCGGAGAGTCGGAGAATCGTTGCCTGCCGGAGGCCCCTCATGGATCGCTCAGCAGGTGTCCGGCGGAGAGTTTAGGGGCGCGTGTGCCAGCCTCGTTATTGTCTTCATTCTTAACACCAACGAGGGAACGGGGAGCGGGGAACGGGTATCCGGGGCCCCCCATCAAACAGATGACGCTGATGGGACTTTCTCCCCCTCATTCGGTCGCTCGCTCTCTCTCTCCTCTTCGGACGGGTCATCTTGGCCACAGAATTTGGTGTTGATCGCTGCATTGTGGGTTTTTGTTGCCGTTGCCTCGTTTTCCTCATTCATGTTCGACAAGATTTTTATCGCACTTTTTCATTAACATTTTGTGGGATCTCGTATCTGTAGCTGTGTCCGCTGTTGCGCTGTTCGCCGCTCGTCGCTCGCCGCCTCCCTCCAACTTTGTTTTATGATCATCTTTATGGGTTTTCTCGTTCCTCTGGCATTTCCAACTGTTGTCGTTGCCGTCTGTCCCCCTAATTCCATTGAAATATGATCTGTTATTATGTAAATTTTACGATTTCCTAATTTTTTAACACTTATTTTGGCTATCAGGAGACCTGGCGCCAAAAATGTATTCGACGGGGCTGGCTAGCTGTAAGCGATACGAAAATCGCCAGCGGGATAGATCTTCGACGAGGATCTTGATCAGGTGCATCAGCCTGGCGCCCCATCAGTCCATCAACTTTCGGATTTTAGTTCCCTTCTGATCTTGGTCTTCTCGGTTTGTGTGGTCCCTGGGCGAGATATCGAGGCATTTGCTGAGATCAAGCTACCGATAGATGTGTCTGTTTTCCATTGCAATTTGATATTTATAATGTTTTAGTGGGAATTTGACTTATATCATGGTATGATTTATTTATTCGAATTTATTTATTATTTTTCAATGAAAATATTTATGTGAATGTGATTTCTATAAGCGTTTAGTCCATATACATAAATCTAGGCTCGACTATATGCCAGACCACTCAAAGGTATTTTATATTTAAAATTATATATGCCAAGTAATTCCCTCATGTTAAAAATAAAATTTTAAACTGAATTATCATTTAAATTACGATAAAACTACTAATTTAATAATAAAGAAACTATATTAAAAAAATATAAATACCTCCATTCTCAAGGATTTCTTTACATATTTCAATATGTATATTTAAAATACTTTCGCGAGGATACCTCATCAAATACACATTGCACATTTGGATGGATTAATAATCCCTTAATTTCCAACCTTTTGGAAAAAGGGCAAACCAGTCCCGGATGAAACCGAAGATGCAGGAATGTTCGGAGAGCCGGAGTTCGGAGCAGTAATTGCAATTATACGGAAGATACCAGAATCAAATGCAGCGGATAATTAAATTGGGATTGGAATGCGGCTGGCTCAGAGCGGGCATCCTTTCGCTTCCTGGAGAGGGAGTTACCGGGGCGGAGTGGCGTTGCAATTACAGTTACCTCCGATTTCCGCCTTTCAATATGGCGATCATTGCGCATGCGGTTCGCTGGCAGGGGACTTCGGACTGACCAATCAGCGGTTTGTTGTTGGGCCCTTGTCGTTGTGTGCGTGAGTGTATTTGCGTGTGAGCGGCTGTGTTAGTGTCTGCGAACAGGTAACATGGAGGGGGCGTTCTTACGGCCAACCTGTTTACGCTCTCGCTCTTTCGCACACTGCCCGCTTGGCAGTGGCTGCCAAACTGCCAGTCAACGATCGCGCAGAAGAGCAAAGAGAGAGCAGGAGCGCTTGAGATACACAGTCGCGTCCCTAATTACAAGCAGGGCGTTCATCATTAATATCTATAAAATAACATATTTAGAATATTCTCCTCAGAAAATATTAATATAGAATATATTCTATATGACTAAATCTTTAATCCATTATTAGAATTGTTATCTCCGTAAGTAGCAGATATGTGACAAAATCGTTAATTCATTAATGGGATTATTTTTTAAAGGTTTTTAAAGTTTATTTGGAATTTAGCTTAATTAGACTAAAATTAGATATACAGACGCCATCCGAGTTTCAGATATATTTTGCGTTTTGCTATTTTCGACAAAAAGTTGTGAACTCGTTTTTGTGTGTTCCTTAATTATTAATATTTATGTTATCGGAATATTTAATAAGTTCTTGCTGCTTAAACAGCTGACTAGGCCAATAAGTAACTTATTTTAATCTTTTGTATATAAGATTCGATTTCTTGTACAAAATGGTCTTATTAAGCAAGGTTTTAATTATTATTATAGTATTAATCCTATTAAGAAAGGCCCAGCATTAGGCCGCAATAATCTTATATAAATCTTTAGACTGTTTTCAAAATCAACGTAATAATTAATCAAGGTAAGTAAAATAAAAAAAAAAAAACGGTATCAGTTAATTGTAATGTAGCTAATATTGAATGCAGTGCTGTATGATAAAAACATTAACCCGTTAATGTGTTTCGGCTCTTTCGTAATCTACCTTAGCTTAAAATAATTTTAACAAGTTAAACACAACAAATTATTTAGCAGTTTTGATAATTTGATTATCCCCTCCAAGTCTGCGTTGCAAAATTGTTAATTTTTTATAACTCTCCATCCTGGCATTTAGAAATAGTTAGCAAATTAACTTAAAAGCTACCTCTTTCCATAAAGATTAAACTCGAATGTTATACAGTCACTGCAATGTATTAACCTTTTTAGGCACCACCACTGTAGCACAGCCTCTCTCTCTCTCTCTTTACAGTTGGAGAGCTACATTGCCGGTTCACCCCCTTGGAGCACACAGACACAGATGGATATGTCAGCCATCTCGCTCTAGCGCACTCAAACCGGCGGCAGCACCAACCATTTTTCGTTTTCTGCTTTCTGCTTTCTGTTTTGATAGAGAGAGACACCCGCGGAAGTCGCACACAGATGCACACATGCACAGATATCCACACAGCCAAACAGCTGCTGGCCGAAGATACATTCAGTTTTGTTTGGGCCGTCGAGCGATCGAGAACGGCAAAAGCAGCGTCAGTCCAGATACGGATACGGATACGCCAGTTGTTTTTGAAATTCCGTCGCGTGCGGTTCGCTGCCCGATCTCCCGTCCGAATCCGCACAAAAGTTCAAACTCACTTTCCGAATTTCCGAATAAATTAGGCGCAAGAAATAAACGCACACAGTACGAGGCACACAAGCCAGGAGCTAGAAGTGGGCTAATCAATCCGGTGGCGGCCATATTTTGTTGGCACTGTCTGCGTTCCCCGTTCCCCGTTCCCCGTTCCGAATTCGTTCGTAATTGCGATTGTGTAGGGCCATTTGTTCAAGTCACGGCCGAACAGCGAAGAGTTTGCTCGCGAAAATAATTTGCAACACGTGTTAACACAGTGCGTATGATAAATGTGTGCCCGGCACAACTCTGTGCGCGTGTGTCAGTGAGTAGTGTGCCAGTGTGTGACTTCGGGGGTCCCGACTTCGATTTAAAAAGTTTTCCAAACCTGAAGGGATCCATCCACGCGGCGAAATCATCATTGGTTTCGTTATGCCACTTCTAACACTTGCGGATATATCGAAATCAGAGTCAGAGAGTCGCAGCAGCGAAAGCACAAATCCCAACAAAGGAACAACAAACAATAACTAGAAAACAAACACACGGATACGTATCACCAATAAATAATCAAAATACAGGTGAGCCACATATTGGGTTTCCTCGGATCTCCAACTTGCCGACGGCAAGAACTTTACTTTCGAAAGCGACAACTCTCGCTAGTCGTTTATATGAGAATAAATAGCAATATACGAGTATGTATCGTATATATCATTTGTAATATATTATATATTGCATATAGCCAAGGCTTTTAAACAAAATTCATAATTTATTTATACCGAAAGTTATAATGTGTCCAAGTGCCAGCTATAAATAGTTGCGAGCTATTAGAGGGGTTCCTGCAACCCATTGGACTTTGATTTAGAGTATTTTGTGGGGAATATCCTAAATTAAACCGCATTCTAATCCCACCGAGCATCAGTAACATTAATTTATATTTTTTTATAAACGAAAACCATTGCCTGGAGCAAGCTTAACTAAGGTTGTTTTGAGAAGTGCACTAGAAATTCCCAAGTCTGCATTTTGTGGCATGCTCGAAAGGGTTATAAGGTGGCAATAACTCCTATTTGCATGATTGTCATGTTTTATTTGATGCATAAATTATGAATTAAGGATTTGTGATTTCAATATTCTTAAAAAGTAAATGAAGTCGAGTTCAAAAGAGCTGTCACTGCCTGTTTAGCTAAACATCTTGCTTCTGTTATTGTCTTTAGGCAAAATGTACTGGGGGTGAGATCTGGCATATAGTCCACTCTAGAATCTAGAATCTAGGGTTCTATCTCCCTTAGTTTACAATGGTCAATGTCAATTTAAGTTGCTAAAAAAAAAAGAAACACATCTGTGCGGCATTATACTTTCTTTACTACTTACAAGAAACAACTTTTAACTTTAAAACTGGTAAATAACACTTTAGTTAATGATCCAGATGGTTCCTGCAGTACCAAATACTTCGAGGATACTTAAATAATTAAGAATGATCTGATTCATCGTACCTCGAGTAAAGCATACTTCATTTTAGATGAGGTATCTATCAGTGGATTGACTTTATTTCTGAGCTATATTATTTATGTTTTAAATATGCACCAAGCCAGTTCCTTTCTAATGAAGCAATCCATCATAGAAGTCAATTGATTCACAACTTATTTGGCAATCTCAATTGGGGAAGGAGAATGCCAGAGTGCAATTCGCCGTTTTGGTGGTTCTGGCATTGGCGAATTCCAAATTGCCAGCAGCCATCAGAAACACAACTCGAGGCACTTGAGAAATACATATTAAAGCTCAAGAGATGCATGTCCAACATACATATATGTATACACAAATGCGAGTATTTGGGGAATATACTTGTTTACACACAGCAAATGCAAATTTCTGTTGTTTTATCCGTCAGGCAGCCCCCAAGTGGGATATACTTGGCCCCACCCGCCACAGAAATTTATTAATTAGAGAAAGTATGCGATAGACGAGTCGCAGGAAAAACAATTTCCAGTTGTCATTCATTCATCACCGAGCTGCCTTACGTTCGCATCTCGAATTCGGTACTCGAATCCATCGGAAGCATTTGTTACTGGTGTTTATTTTTAAAATTCTTTGCTTTATCATGCCGATCTTTGCTAGAAATTCGAAATAATATTAACTTATCGTGAGAGTATCGCTGCTCTCAACGAAACACAGCCGGCCGAAGACATCAGATCCGTCGATGAGTGGGCGTGGACCAGAATCTGTCAGCTTGCTTGCTGAGTGTGCGAATCTTTAGAGCACACCGAAAGAAAAGATATCCAAGGGATATCTGGATCAATTTTTAATTCAACTTATTCAATAGCAATGGTAATTAGAAAGAGATTCGATTGGAAGGCTATCCAAGTTAACACAACAGTGTCTAAGATACGATTATATGAACAATATCAATGGTCATGATATTGTTTAACAAATATAACCCTTAACTCAGTGTTATGTTACCCATAACCCATAAGGATCTTGCCTGTTTTTAAAAGCTACTCCTGGGAAGACAGCGCTCAGAGCGATTAGCACCATCATGGTGCTTGGAAATCTTTGATTTTAATAGCTAAAATTTAATTATAATCTGGGCCATGTGATAGATTCAATTTTGGGTTAGTGTACGAGATGCGATTCGGCATTTATAGGAATTGGCCAGCGCGTGTTTGTCGTCAGAAGTCGCATGATTAATTGAGTGCGGAGATGGGAGCAGATGTTGCGTGCGATCTTGTGTACCTCTATTCGTGCGTATTTTCGGCTATATTCATCGTCGGCTTTCTTCTTGGGTTATCTTCCATCTCGGAAGTGGTCAGATTGAAAAGTTTACGCATTCCATTTCGCCAGGACTGGGCCAAACAGATGCAGATACGCTAGCTTGGCCACGGCGGCTTTGATCATTTTACGCACCGGCATACAGAATCGGTGGTAATTGGAGGGCGAGGGTGCGGGACTTTCGGCAAATTCATCTGGGTTTCATTCAAAACTTTGGCAAATGTAGCGAAGCAATGCGACAAACAGCGAAGATGCAGCACACAGGCCGAGATACAGCTGGGCGGATACACAGATACATGTGTGTAGATGTGAGCGTGGAACCCATTAAATTGACAAATTTCATTCATTATGCAGCGCTCTATTCGATTTCTTTGTGCGATGTGCGCTGTGCGTTGCTCCCTTCACGCGGCAATTAAACGGAAAATGTTAAAAATACACTTGCTCGCCCATAAGTTTTGGCCACGAGTGAGTGTCACTCGCGGATAGCACTTGTCTCGATCTTGGCCATCCGGCTGCTTACTAATCCCGCTGCTCGGTTTACGGGGAACGGCGACTGGCCCACAACAGGTTGCTTGGCACAATGCTCCCCATTTGATTACATTGTATAAACACAGACGCCGCCACAGATGATTTCGGGTGTAGCGGCACAAAACAGTCGCGAATCCGCTCCGAACGTTGGATTCCGGAGCGGGGCTTTTCCCCGACCAGACCACTGTCCCGGGGCCAGTTTACTTACGGAGCCCTCGGAGTGAGGAGCTCTGGAATTAGGGCCGCCATCGAATCCGTCAACAAGTCGCCACATCGCCACATCGCCAGACAAGCCAAGAAAGTGTGTCTGCTTTTATTGTAAGTTGACTTTAATTACAAACTAATTAGGCAAACGCTTGCAGCCGCGGCAGCAGCAACAATTCAATTTGATTAACAGCCCCATAGAACGTCGCATCTCATCTCATCTTAGGTCTCGGCTTAGGTGAGGCTTAGGTGTCCGCTTTCAGCTGCCTCGAGATTCCCCCGCTTGCAGACAATAACACTCAAATTAAAATCTTATAAAAGTCAAAATAAACAACGGGGCAGCCAAGAGGGCCGGCTCGCAGGGAATGGAATGGAAATGGATGGAGGGCATGCTCGTACACACAAAGTAGAGACAGAAACAGAAATCCGATAGATAGCACAGCACTGGAGATAAATTACAAAATTTGTAAAATAAATTAAATTAATTTTATTCGAATGTCACAAAAGTCAGGCAGCGGGCAGCCAAGCGACACACTCGATAAGACATCTCACTAGCATCTCTCGAAATTGAGAGGCAGCCAAGAGATGCAGCCCGATATCGGGTAGAATATCTCGACGAGGCTGCTGCCGTAGCTGCTGGTGTTGTGTGGTGTGTGGAATGGTCACCGCAGTCTACATATGTGGGGGCAGAGACTTTAGCGGCGCGCAACGGTACAAGGCCATAAACGTTGGTATGCTATCTCTAAGCTACTATTTGGGGTTTTCAAGTTGCCTCGAAATGTGCTTAAAATGATTGAGACGATCGTGTGATCCATAAAAGTCATCAACTTGTTTCAGGATTTATTGAAAATGCACAAAGGACGGGATCATCTCTGGCCCTCTTGTCTTTTGCATTTTTCAAAGCTGTTTTTAAGTTGTCCGCCTTTGCTTATTATTTATTCAAGAGCCTCATTTATCGCCACACTTTGATCAGAATAATTAAATTAATATTTACATCTATATGAATGCTAATAGTATTATAATGACAAAGCTCAAACATAAACAAAGGCGTAGAATTAGATGAGGCCGAAGGTTTATGATTGAGGGATAGCCGGTTATAATTCCTATTCATATTTGTAAACTTAAATAGTCTTAATGCTTATCTCATTTACTCTAAGAATATAATTTTGACTTGTCCTACTATTGAGAGTGTCAGGAGGTCAGTTTAATCAGTAATTCATTAAACAAAAAACAAAGAAAACTAATTTTTTTTTTTAGTTTTTTATTTAAAGAAAACAATGACAAATGACTCTTACTTTCCGACGCCGAAGTTTGTTTACCTTTGCAGTTTGCATTTTGACGCAACTGTGTGTTCCGAGCTATAAACATTACAGGCGATGATTTTTCTAGTCCGACGATTGCTCTTTTGTCAGTCATATCGAATCTTCCGATCCATAAAAAATTATTAGCTTGATTTTGAAATATTTCGAGGTTTATGCGAAAGTGTTGGTTTCTATTTGATATATACTCGTACATCAGATTTGTATCAAATAAAAGCAGTAGCTCGTAAATAATAACTGTAATTCAAAGTATATTCGAATATGATGATAAACACCGAGATTCTAACTTTTTCTATTTATTTTCCGGTCTTTCATATGGCTGGACTGATCTGGCCTTTGTCTTACTACGTGTGTCAAAACTGTGTAAGGTTTAAGGATTGTTTTAAAATATTTTTTAAACATTTCGTATTGGTTCTGTGTTAAGCTTTGTAAAATTGTATCAGATTTATTGTTTTATTTGTTGTTTTTTTTTTTTGTTAATTAAATTTAATTTCTTTATATATTTTCCCCTTACTACTTTTAGTTTTAAGATAAGTTTGCAGCAGTAACGGATGTTTGATTTCCATCACCAGGCGAATAGATCTAACCATATCCATATTTCTGTGAATCTAAAAAAAATACATATAAATAATAATATATAAAATCCAGATATGATCCTCTCTTAATAACGACAATGCTTCTTTTTGATTGTGACGCTAACTATCGTAGCTGGCTTGCAATTCAGAAGCCTATTAATTTTTTATTATTCTACAAAAGTATAGAAACAGGAAATTATGGGAATGAATATATAATAATAATAAAATTTAATATCTACACAATTTATAAATTGTGGCGACCTGTGTTTAATGTACTCATCGGTTCGAAGTCAGGGTATATCTTAAGTCAGGTATATCTTAAGACCAATTAAATTGAAGACTTTGTTTTTTACTTCATATGATTTTTGTTTTAGTTGCGTCGGGATAAGTCTGTGGAGTTTAAATGTATACAAACTTTACCTGGTTAATTTTAGTGGTTTTCTAGCTTCTTTAATTTATTATTGGTCTAGTATATACTTTATATCACCGGAACGACATATGTTTGTTTAAAAAGCCACAATTCCTCATATGGAATTGTTAAGCACAGGATCGTTTTTCCTTCGTTAACTAGTTCTCCAAAATTGTTCTGTTTTTTATATATATAGATTTGTTGGATAAACGTGCAGGCTTGGTCTCTATAATATCTATTAATGTCCACAGTCTTTTTCGGAAATTAATTTCTCCTAGCACAATTACTATTTTCGAATCTAGTAATGGAACCTCAAAAGTGATCAAGTGTGAATAATATATTATAAAATATGATGGCATATTTCATTGCTTTAAAACTATTATTGCTGAAATATTTTAATTTGTGGCTGTACTTAAAAGTAAATAATATATTATACAGGATATCATCATATTATAAGTATAGATTTATCCAATTACTACACCTAGAAACACATACAAAATACCTCTTTTAATTCCGTTTAAAAAGAAAATCAGATCGGACTACACACATCCGTAATATCGACCGTGCATTATAGTACGCTGCAGTGTATCCATCGGATACAATCCACTTGTACGCGCTGCTGTAGGCAAAACAGATTGAAAATTTATCGCGTATTTCGTTTCACGTTCGCATATTGCTTGTTTACTTGCGTCAAACATGAAACGGCCAAAAGAAATACAAGCACAAAGAGCAGAAGAATCCGAACGAAATGAAGAAATGAGGCGAGATCCACGAGGAGGCGGCTGCGGGGGATCTGGCCTAGGCCGATGACTCAAGAGCAGCCAACTTGGCGTTGGTATTTTCGTTACAGCAGCCAAACCGAAATCTCTATTTTCTTGTTTTGTATATATAATCTGCCGCGGCACACACGCGAGAACTGAAACTGAAAACAGATCCAAGAATATCTCGGCTCGATATACGAGAGTGTGGTGTCGGCGGGGCCGGTGAGCGGTGAGCGGGGATCGCAGATCGCAGATCGTGGGCCAAGGGGATGTGTATCTATATCAGTTTATCTGGACAGTCTGGCCACGAGCAGAGATCGATTGCAAATATCAAAATATCTATAAAATGCAGGCGAGATATTCTATCTGGGGGATACGCTCGCGCCCTCTCGCTCACTCCCGCGCGGCGGCAGCAGCGTCGTCGCCGTCGCCGCCGCGTCGTTTGGTAATTTTAGAAATATTCTTAGAACCGAATACAGAAATCTGAAATCAGAGGAATACCGAAACACCACGCGCCCCATATACACGTACGATATTGTGTAAAGAGTTTATTTTTGTAAGAGATCTCTTGGTCGGGTGCGGACAGGTTAGAGAGCTCTGGCTATGGCCAAACCATATTTCCGATAATCGAACATCTCGCATCCGTAAGTGCTCTGCGACTTAGTTAATCATGTTTGACAACATGGGGTCGGCTCGAGATTGTGTTTTGATTTCCATTTCGATTTCAATTTCGATTTCAATTTCAATTTTAATTTCGATCTGTGATCTCCAATCTCCGAGCTGCTTATGAATATGGAAAATCAAAGCAGACACGCTTGTTTTGTTGAACATTTGTGCAAATGCGAGGGGCGAAAATCATTTCCATTCAATGGTAATTTCCACAGTTTTATGTATCTCAATTAGTGTTGTTTCAATAATAATCGAAGGAGGCCATAAAAAGATGAAAAATCTCTGGGTGAATTTGTGCGATAATTGTGGCGTGAATTCAACCCGAGAAATTGGGTGTTGCAATCAGTATTTTAACGTGTTCTGTGGGTGCTTGGAGAAATTTGTTTCAGCGTTTTTACCAACCTTAGTGACTTGACTTAATCCACATAAATCGAGTCTCGAATACTATGCCGGGATCACATTTAAGATCGTTTGTCAGAAAACAAGTACAGTTACTTATAGCTGTTTCGATTCAACCACGATTTATCGTCAGTTTAAAAAAGTTTGCCGATGATTGAACGCGGTTATCCCACAAATTCAGACTTGAGAATTTTTAGGGCACTCCCCGCAACTTGATAATGATATCATTTTTAATATCAAAGTATTGTCTACTTCAAAAACCACCTGAAACATTAAGTGAAATGTTATTTTCCAGTTTTAAAAAAATAACCTATAATTGTAGTAGATATTATATGTGTTTCTTTCTGCTAACAAGGTGTAGTAGTCCCAAAATGTTTATTAATCAAGACTCGCCTATATGCCACATCACACAGAGAAGTCAGAGAATTAAACTTCGCTTTAACATTTTCGAGCGTGTCTCAGAATTCAGACTTGAGAATTTTAAGGGCAATCTTGGCAACAACTTGTTCTACTCTCAATATTGAAATGTGTTTTCTTTTTTTGTTTGTAACTTAAGACACATTAAAATCAATTTCATTTGAGTTCTAATCTGATTAAGATTATTTTCCTAAAATTTCCTAACAATTATAATTTTTTAATAATATTTGATGTATTTTTTGTTTCTTTTCCAGCGCTCAAACTACCAAAGAAGCAAACTTTAGATTAGGCTATTCAACGCACTAGTTCGTCTAGACTGGACTTATTGAATTTACCGGCCCTAAGGAGCCCTTGAAATAGAACCCCTTGAACACCATTCAAGTGCCGCATCCCGAGCTCTCTTTATCGCACAAAATGTTACAGCATCCCGCCACAGATTTCTACGATTTGGCCGCGGCCAATGCAGCCGCTGTCCTCACCGCCCGCCACACACCTCCTTATAGTCCCACTGGCCTCTCTGGATCCGTGGTTCTGCACAACAATAACAACAACAACAACAACAGCACCACCAGCAACAACAACAGCAGCAATCTGGACATTATGACGCACAACGGAGGAGGCGGCAGCGGACTGCACCTGAACAGTGGCAGCAATGGAAGCGGCGGAGGTGGAGGGCTGGTCAGCGGGGCAAGTTCCGGCGGCAGGGAGAACTTGCCCAGCTTTGGCTTCACCCAGGAGCAGGTGGCCTGTGTCTGTGAGGTAAGTTGATGGTAAAGAAACTGCCACAAAAGTCCAAAAGTAATTAGAAGAAACTATTATAGCGATAATAGGTCTATTAATAATTAAAATTTCATATTATTAAGAGTTAGACCACATTATTAACTAATAATTATTTATTGGACTTCAAATGAAATCTATAACTTTGTGTACTAGAATCCATGATTAGCTGAAATCAGAAAGCTAGGGCTCAGACTCTGGTGATTCTTAGGAACCTTTAGGATTTAGATTTCGAATTTCTGTAACAAGAAATGTTACGTTTGGATGTATTCTGCTATTAAAACGGGTATATTTTGTTGAATTTAATGTCCCAAAATCTATCCAGGGAATTATAATATAAACTTTGATCAACTCAACTTATCTAGAAACGAGTGATCTTAATTTAGTGTCTATAAATTCTGCCCGCTCAGGTTCTTCAGCAGGCGGGCAATATCGAGAGACTGGGCCGCTTCCTCTGGTCCTTGCCACAATGTGATAAGCTGCAGCTGAACGAATCCGTGCTGAAGGCCAAGGCGGTCGTTGCATTCCATCGTGGCCAGTACAAGGAGCTGTACCGCCTGCTCGAGCATCACCACTTCTCCCCCCAAAATCACGCCAAGCTCCAGGCCCTGTGGTTGAAAGGTGAGACTCGCCCTCCTGCTTAACCCCAAAATGTTTGTACAAAAACGAATTCTTTCTCTCCGGCTGTAGCGCATTATGTGGAAGCCGAAAAACTGCGAGGAAGACCCTTGGGTGCTGTTGGCAAATATCGTGTTCGCCGTAAATTTCCATTGCCCCGCACCATCTGGGACGGCGAGGAGACGAGCTACTGTTTTAAGGTGAGTGCCGAGTCCTGGGCCGCTTTTCATTTTAATTGTGGCAAGCGGCGAAATCGTACAAATGTCCGTTCGTCTGTCTGATTGCTTGAACACGGACTGTATGATTTTGCCAGGGGTAACGCCTTTCGGCTTTATCGGGCTACTACATATCTATCATATATATTGCACAGGAAACGGTGTGTTTGCTCTCTGGCAGGCTTTCAGTTGATTAAAATAGATTAGGCTTAGTTAAGTATATCACGTTAAGGACGTCTTATTGAAAACTTACTATAATTACAAAAATAGCTGCAAATATTTAAGGATATTCCTTCATGGTATTTTAATTTTGACAGAAAGTCTCGAGGAACTAAAGTACGAGTCCATAAAGAAGTGTTCTGTTGCTCATGAGTGAATAATCAAAAAAGGTCACGTTTCTTTTTTTTTATTTCTTCACTAATTTCGGTCACTTGTTCATATATGCTCACTTGCTCCCTATCGGTAATTTTTTCGATCTGCTCAGTTGTTAAATTTTCCTCTTTATCTCAATTTTGTTCTGTCGTTCAAATTGTCTCTGTTACTCTCAGAGTGCTGCTGATCACCACAAAAACATTTAAAAGTCACAGGTTAAAATCATAGTAAATTTTGAACCATTTTAAGGATTTTGGAATCCACCAGGCAAAGTGCAAAGTATTGCAAACATACATATCTAGTGTGAAAGTAATATGTAACGTATAGTATTTTTGTAGTCGATGCACTGCAGTACTAAGTTGTACTAAGTGTTTACAAACAGTGAACATCTGAGCAAGTGTGCAATGAACAAGGAACAAGTAAGCAAATGGGCAATGAGCATTAAACAAACGAGCAATAGGCTCAATTATAAACCCTACAACAAAGTAGGATTAGAGAGAAATGAAAATGGGTGGGACAATAAAAAGTCTTAATTTGGGGATTTTTGTACCTTTTCTGAAAATTGTTATAGCCATCTTTAGTAGTTTATACTAACTAAAAAGTTCTTATATATATATATGTATAATTATATATGTATAATTCTCTTTGTGTTGATCAGTATCTCCAGACGAATCTTTCTAGCTTTGTCCTTCTGTTCGTTTTTACTTGATTTATTGTCAGCTCAGTTTGAGAGCTATTTAGATGAAATTTTAAAAATAGTCTGTACCACTAAGTGATCCGACAATCGTCTCTCCATGCCATATATGTACATATATATATAAAACATTAATTAATTTTTACCAAACTTCTTCTTTTTATTTTTCCTTAGGAGAAATCCCGCTCGGTATTGAGAGACTGGTACTCGCACAATCCATATCCATCGCCGCGAGAGAAACGCGATCTGGCCGAGGCCACAGGACTGACCACCACCCAGGTGAGTCGCGATCCCCGATGCCAAAAAGCCAAAGTCAAAAACGACAAAATTAAGCCAAATGTCAAACGCATCTCTTGACAAATTTCAATTGCAATTCCTCACGGATGCCATCCTCCACATGTTAATTGCATCTCATTAATCATGGCGGACAACGTCCCATGCTTGCGAATGTCTCTAAGTTATTTTTGGGCTTTTACAGGTTTCCAATTGGTTCAAGAATCGACGACAAAGAGATCGAGCCGCCGAGCATAAAGAGTAAGTTTTGCATAATTCTTAATATTACCTTCTGGGTAGAATAAAGTAAGTCTCCTTGGGTATATTTCATAAGCTCCTTAGCTGGTTCTATATCTGCACTGGTTATACCCGAGGCTTACGTATACAAAAATCTATATCTTTATGCTTTATTTGAGATGTATCTCACACAAGTGTCAACGCATGTATGGTACCGCCACAAAAATAATATATTAATTTGCATTTAAATTTTCAATTACAAAAGCTGACGACATTTACTTTCAAGGCCCTCGAGGAAGAGGGTGGAAGGGGGCTAGAAGGGGGCTGGCTAATTAGTGCCAAGGACATCACGCAACTGGCGCACGCTGGGGCAGATTGGCTGAGGTGGTTCGGATGCCGGAGGCATTGAGCGAAAGAGCCGCTGACAAAGTCATTAACATGTTGTTCCAAATTCCAAAACCGTTCATATATGTATGCAGATATACTCGTATGTATATGTATATATATATATACATGTATTTATTGTATTATTATTATTTGATTTGTTGATGTTTACTTTCCGCTATAGGCATATCCCCGGCATATGTCTGGCAGGCCTCGTCACTAATTAAAATCCCCAGTCCTTTGCCTCGCCCATTTCCCCGAACATCTGCATTTCCGCTTAAGCAAATAGTTTCAAACAGTTGTGGAACTCCCTTCGGCCGCTTCCTCCTCGAGAGCGTGATCGCGAGAGATCCTCGGTCGCTGATACGAAATATTTTCTCAAATATTAAACATCCTTTGGCTGGCTAGCATTCTTTTGTTTGTCCTCCGACAGGGACCGGCCTGGGTCCTTCTGCTGCTGGTGCTGCCGTTCCTGCCGAAAGTCATGTGAAGTGCAAACAGTCGAAAAAGTGAAATGGATTTTGTGAAGTGGCCGCATTTCCTATGCAAGCCTTCTGCATCCGTCCCCTTCCGCTAACTAACATTAGTTGGTATATTGCCAAAAAGACCCAACTTTCGCCGGTATAGTTCCATTATACTAAATGGTATATCACTTACGGCCCCTCCACAGCGAGCCTCGCCTCACGAACGGCGGCCGAAAAGCGAGAAATTGTCGTAATAAAAATGACAAAAACAAAAAAGAACAGAAAACAAAAATGGTAAAAAGCTGAAATAATGCAAAAATATTATAAATTGGATGCCGTGGCAACCGCAAGGCGCACTCATACTTGTTGGCTCCACAAAAAGTACGAGTAGTATCTCACAGATACACGTTCGTTCTCGGCTATAGTTTGAACTGCGTAGCTTCCCTTTCCCAGCCCGCTGCTACCCCTCCCCCTTCGGCCTCCTCTGCCTGCCGCCGCTTCTCCTGGCTGGTAACCCGATATATGTTTATGGCTGTTGCCTCGATGAGCAACTCAGTGTGCTGCTACTTTAACTTTTTCATACTGTTTTCCCCTTATTCCTTGTGCATGTGCAGTCTGGGCGAGGGTGTGTATGTGTGTGCGAGTATGTATCTGTGTTCCATGCAGCTTTGTGGCAGCCAGCAAACCACATCGGCGCCAAATCCGAATCTAAAGCGGCACTTTGAACAGCCCAGCAACTGCCAAAGTGGTTATTGTTTGAATAGGCACCACCTTGGCATGGCCAGAGCGGAGAACGGAGAGCGGAGACTGCCAACTAGGTAGATGGATGTGGGACAATCCGTTTGAGATAGGTTTGAGGTCTTTGAAAACACAGGCAAGTATACTAAGGCAGATGATTTAATCGAATCAATTGTGGCATCTTCAAGGCATAGCCTATCTTGAGCTTTAACTCTGGATGTTCCCGGAAAGCAAGAGTATCTGCAATTTTCCTATAATATTCTATATAAAGTATTTACATGTCTTTTGGTTTAAATTTCTCCAAATTAATAAATATGTATGGGAACCAGGTTGTATTTCGTAGCTAGGCGTGGCCTTAATTTAATCTTGTTCTGGTTTACCTTTTTTTTGTCTAAATACCATTTTGGCCAAAATAATGGCCTTGAAATCGATACCAATCTAAGAGAATCGTTCTTGAAAAGGATTTAAAAACTATTTTTACTACTTTTAAGAAATGTTCGGGGAAATTTAACTCCAAGAAGGCTTGAAATAAGAACACTGAGCTAACACGAATTCATAAACAAAGTTAGACCGAATCTACTGCCACAAATCAAAGCCAAAAGTCGTGCCAATATAATATTAAAATATCACTATAAAATCCGTCTCATATTCGAGCCAGATCACCTTTAATAATACCTCCAAAAAAGGCTCCAAATTGCTCTACAAAGAAAACTACACCCCAACTAGTCTGATTATTTAATGAAAATAGCACGATGAATAAGTTTTTAAATCAAGATTAACAGAATTTCGGCAAGAATTTCCAAGCCTTATCAAAAATTTGCAAATACATATCGGCTATTTGACGATCCTCACTCAGCTGAAGACGAAGCATAGGGCCATGCGCATATAGTCGACTGACGAAGATATGGCTGTTAATATCACTCGGTAGCGGTCGATGTACATGGTCACGAACAGTAGATACTTCTTATTGGTCACCTCGAAGCTGTACAGTTCCCGGGCGGTACCAAGGAGATCCAATTTGGTGGGCGGGGTCGCATCCAAGTGCTCCTCGCTGACGTACTGAAAGATGCCATAGTAGAAAAGCAGGACGGCCAGCGGGTACAGGATCGGCAGCAAGATGAAGAAGAACAGAAAGCAGCTATAGCCGAACTTGAGGATCGTAGGGAATGGCAGTGGCTGCATCCAGATATCGAACAAGTGCTCGACCACCGGCGTCATGTAGTACACCATCTTCCCGGGCTTCGATACGTTCTTCCACTGGATGGAGGATTGGGATTGGGATTGAGATAAGGATACGCAGATCTCCGATTAGGTGTACTGGCCGCACTTACTAGCTTGCGCTTGTGCAACGGCTTATTCCATGTCTTGTGCATGTCTCCGCGCTCTGACTGACACTTTTCTAATAAGCAGAATTTTGAATTTAATTGGATTGCAGGGAATACAAACAACTACATTCCAAAAGGTCGCCTAACACTTAATTCAAATTCGAACTGTTTGCATTGTTTATTAAATAAATTTGGAAAATTGAGATTGACAGGCCTTTAAATGCCTCAGTAGGAATAAAGTATGTCAAGGATAGTTAATTTTATTAATTGACATTTCATCTTAAATTGAGGAAGCTTTTAGAAATTGTGATAGGTCTTGTGATATTATGGTCTTAGGATACACAAAAGGATTAAAGATAGATCTAGATTTAAACTTTTTTTAAACTGAAACTGTTGGTGGTCGTTTTAAGGCAAAAATAGTATCTAAATCTTAATCAAATGATGTTTAAGGGAGGCATAACTACACGTACAGATACTCGTTGTTATATACGAGTAGATAAAGGTATAGCTTCCAAAGGATTGACTCTCGCGTCAGCAAATTCCTCTGCCCGGCCTCTTCCTGCACAGGCACAGTATCCGCAGAATTCAATCAACGCACCAGAGTTTTGTCAAATTTCATATTTGTGCTAAAATAAGTATGTTCACTTTCAAAGGTTATTAGTCGTAGATATTTTTGATCAAATATTACAAAATTTGCTCTTTTTTCCTTATATCGATTATTGTAATTCTAAAATGTCAATCTGTAGACAGATAAAGAAAAGTATATATTTGGTAGTTCTAGTAGTTCCTAGAAGCAAATATTTTAGTTCAATATAAAGTTATATGAAGCGAAACGAAAGCTGCGCTTTAAGGAATCCCATAGGACCGATCCGATCATCAGTTGGGTCTTTCACTATGCTCCTTGATTGATCTGCTGGCATTATGCGCATTTCTACGGGAATTCCTGGGCCTCCTTTCCTCTCCTCCCCTTACCCTCACGCTCGCTTACACTCACACAGACCCAATTGCAGACGTGTCCCTGTCCTTCTGCCTCCCTCCGCTTCCCTGGAGGAACGACAGCCACCATCATACTTCATATACTCGTACATACTTCATATACTCGCATTCGCACTACCGAGGCGACCCAGTCCGAGTTCCACTTCCAGTTCCAGTTCCAGTGCCAGTCCCAAGTCCATCCCACTCCCCTGCCGCCGTGCCCGTCCCGTCCCGTCCCACCCCTCCCTCTTCGCAACGCTTGTGTGTGTTCCCCCTCCTCATCCTTCGCCGGGCGACGTCGTCATCATTCTGCGTTCGTCGAATGCCACGGTTGGCTGGAGGGTAGCTGGCCAGGGTATCGGGTTACCACAAAATGTGCGTGTGTTCTTTATTCGTTCGCCTCGCCGTTGCCCTCCAGCCGTCTCTCCGGCACGTTATTCATTTTTATTCGTTTTATTGTACATTCTGTTTTTATTATTATGTATTTTGCGCTTTTGCCCGTCTTGGGCCCTCGTCTCCTCCTCGCCGCCGCCTTTGTGTTTGCCTTCATTTCATTCCCCGATCCGTGCTCCGTGCTCCGAGCTCCGAGCTCTGATGGCGTTGATAATGATGTTGTTGGTGATGATGGACCGGCTGGAGGCGCTTACCATCCACATTGACATCCGTGGCAGCCCATCTCCGCATTTCTCTGCATCTCACTTACCCGGGGGAGTGGGTGTCAAGTGTACGCTCTCTTGACAATAATTAGATCTCATCTGGAGGCAGCTCCTCTTGGCAGGCACACAGTGAAAAATCTAAAGGTACATCATACGAGTATACTGTTCAAAAATTGCTACTGATAACTGCTTTGAGTTATTTATATACGAGCATATCTACAGTGGAAGTATCTTATCTAGAAGGAATTTATCTATTACCTAGAAATCCTGATTACAACCCCTTCCGTAAATTTAAAATTTAATGAGATTTAAATGCAAGAATAATTACGAATTAGGGTTGACTTTATCTCGGAATATATCTGGTTCTTTGAGTAATCCTATTTGAGATACAAGATACTCAAACATATACAACATCGTACCTCCTTTTGTTTATGCACTAAGTTAAGTTTTTCGCAGTGCAGCTACTCCACAAACTTGACCTCCTCAAGGGTTTCCTAGGGCTTCCTCTCTAGGTGCTTCCACCCAAACCCCCTAAGCTGCTTAAAGTACGGACAATACTCAGGAGATTACATAAAAGTTTGGTTAGGCACAGCGTGGTATGGCGACTGCAGGTTCCTGCTCAGGTACCAGCTGATTCTCCTTGTACAGGGGGGGCAATTAAAAGGCAACAAAATTATGAAAAACTGTCAAAACAATCCTCGGCCAGCATAAAACGCGCCACACGCCCGACATTCTACATACACATTCACCGTGGGCCTTGCATTTTGATCGTTCGGATAATAAAATATCTAAAAACGATGGTAACCTCGGACTGGGACTCTGGGGTAATCTTTGGGATCTTACATAGTTGTAGACAAAGGCACACAATGCCCGGGCAGACGCTGGCTAGACGAAAGTGAGAACCCCAAGCCGAGCCCGGGGACTGGGTCGTCCCCATCTGCAGGGCGTCTTTGAGTGTCAGTGGTCGCCACGAACATTAACAACAGCCACACACATGCGTAAATTAAATGATAATTTATGATCAACACCTTTTCAGATTCCACTTATGGATCGCCGTTGCCCGTTTAGTTGGGTGTCCTGCTGAGCACACGTCCCGAGATTTGTGTACCGATCGCGCAATGCGATAACTCAACCTGTTCGCCAGCTCTCCGATCTCCCCAATCGCCCGGGCATCATGATCTTCTGAGCCCTCTTTTCGGGACCTGCGCTTTCGAGGCAGCGTTTCATTTTGTGGCCTGTGTGTGTTTATTTGTTTTTTGGATTTATTGGCTTATAATTTTTATTAGCAATGGAATTCCTTGGAAGCCCGGTTCAGTCCTCATCGGGCATAGCCATAGGATGGCTGAGTTCCCTTCCCCAGATCCTTTCTGTTTCGTGTGAAAACGGTGGGGTTATGTCATAGAAAATAACCAGGGAATTGGTATATTAACTAGCTGGGTGTATGGTTAGGGGGAGTTACTTGCAACACAGAGAAATCTGTACCAAAACATATTCAAAACTAAAGCATATTCCATATTTGCACACTAAGATTTACTTATTTGTAACTATGATGTTCAAATCTATCATATCTTTGGGGGTTTACGTAATCACATTTTTGATCATTTTTGTCCACCTTTCCTTCCCCCCTATATAATCAATATAAATCATCCAATTTATTTACCATTTTATAATACCACAAAAACAGTTTATAAGTATATGTTTATATGAAATGTTGCTCTAGTAATCAAATCTTTTACTTATTTAAAGTTACTACCATCCACAAAAAATTCAACAAAGTGGCTGGGTATGGGGAAAAAAATATCTAACATCGTTTTGAATATTCAAAAATAGAATAGCAACTAAAAAAACTATTACACCTTCACCACACTGGTGCGATGTGCATACTGTGCATGTGCCAGCAGAGGGCGGGCAGACTAGCGAGTCAAGGCCTTCGGCACCAGTGCTACAGTGCTAAATCTCACTCTTTCCACATCCAAAAATCGAACAACTCAATTCACGTGACAAACTAGTTTGGGGCTCCGTCCCCACTTCGCTTCGCTCATCCCCGTTTCCAGTTAAACATAATCCGATCATGCATTATTACCAAGCTAATGAATCTGCTTAAGACAGACCCCGGCAGAAATGACCGGAGACTACAAAAAATCAATTGAGCAAACAAGTAAAAAAATTAATTCCCCCTCACTGGGCACAGACCCCAAGAGGAGGAGAGGGGGGAAATGGAAAGCCGGTGGAACCTTTATTCGGGGGGACCACACACAGAGAGCCAGAGCCAGAGCCAGAGCCCCAGAACCTGCTTCTTCTCTGTATTTGTTGTTGAATTTTGTTATAAACTTTATGTGACATTCACTTCTGGCGCAGGGAATTGTCCTTGAGACGCTCTGCTCCCGTTCGACGATGTGTGCCCTCGACTACAGGAAAACCGAACTGAGGCATTTGTGTTTATAATGCAATCACTGGAAATGTGTGCGACCATGCCCACAAAGGGGCGCTGTCTGTCTGTGTATGTGTTAATAAGTGTTGCAGAGAACGAGGGGGCAGAGACTACGAAATGCTGGTAACCCGATATCATTGTTTATATGCTTCTGCTGCCTTTTGTTTGCTCCCCACTCTTCGGTCTGGGATGGGCCTTTTCCCATGTTGGTGTGCTTAGGCCATCGATTTTTGCCTAGATCGGGCGTCACTTTAATGCGAACAGCGGGCTGGGGAGTCCGAGTCCGTTTTTGGGAAATTTGGGCCATAGTACCCATCAAATGCCACATGCCTCCTGCCCATCCCATGCCCAATGGTCCAAGTTCAAGTTCATGCAAACGCTGCAAGAAATACTCGTAAATTCGCGGCATCGCCGCTGGTGGCTACCACTCGCGGGATATAATCTACAATTACATGATTGCCGATATCGTACAGCTGGCCAGCGCCGTATGTGGCCCCTCAGAGCATCTCCTCCAGCTCCTTGAGTCGGATCCAGCGCATAGGAATCTCGCGGCAGCTGGGGAAGTGAAGTCAGCAAATAACTCGCGTGGAGTTACTGTGCCCGGGAAAGGTTCTGGCAAGCAAAAGACCGATCCTGTCCTCCGCCTTCGTCCCATTGCGACTGATCGCAAATTTGTCGAGTGTGCGCTTAAATGTTTTTGCATTGCCACGAACAAGGCCTGTTGCCTGTTTCAATACACTTTGACCGGGTAGTTCGGATGGTCGAATCGATTTTGTCATTTTGAGTTCATATGTACATTTAACCAATTCAATCAATATTGGCCTAAGAATATTGTTGATAGCTTCATTTAATTTCTTTTAAATCCTCTTTTTCAAATTAAACAGCTAATAATAATTGACCAACATATTTACCGACATCTCGCTCTGGTTAAATTTCCAGATAGCTATCTCACCGGTTAAGTTAAACTAGTTGTAAAAACAAATCACCGCTACCTGTTATTCATCTGAACAAGACAGAAATGCAGAATGCTGTTAAGAACAAAATTGATAGATAGAGCCCTTACTGCACAGTCCACTCAAAACAGCTATAATGTCCTTTCATTTTATTTAGTTGACTTTCTGAAATCAGCAATTAAGCCGAAAAAAGACTTGACAGAATGAATATAATAGACATTTCTACTTTCAGATTGGCGCGGGAGAAAACCAAATGTTCTTAACAAGTCCCAGCTAAGAACATTTGGGTTTCTGTAAGAGTTTAATGATTGTATTAAAACAAATTTAAATAATTGTATAATAAATAAAATAAAAAGTATATAATAACTAAATAAGTATAATGGAAATATACATAGAAACACTACGAGGGTTTTTAAAAGGAATGCAAAATATTATAGATAGACAAGTAAAACCTACATCTACAGGGGTCGCATGATAATCGTGGTGGACTGGAAATTAATTAAAATTGAGTCCAAAAATATGCTAAGTATAATAATAATAATAATATTTTATTGGACTCTAAGTATTTCAACATATTTTAAGATGACAAAGATTTTGGTGGCATATAATAATAATTTATATAAAACTTTTTGTGCACCAATTGTCATCTGGCAGGAAGGTAGGGTATCCAAACTTGGCTGAGGCCTTTTTCTGTAGCTGCTGCGCCAATGTTATTTGTTATTTGTTGCTGTTGCTCGCTGCTGTCATCAATTTCTTCGCAAACTGGTTCCGCGATGCGTCTGCTGATTACCGATAACTGATTGTGCTCGTCCATGCAATTGGCGACAAGATTAACACTTTGCCGATGATTGCCGGCAGTGAAGGAGAGGCGAATGCTCGAGTTTCGGGCTTGTTGTGGCCGGGCATTGGCCATTGCTGAGCCCATCTCCAGGGGCGCCCTAAATTAACCCTAAAGTGATGCTATATTCGAACGCCATTTGCGGAATCAGCCACAAATAATAAAAGTCAAGCTACTTAGCGTGGCATGCGGCTGCCCTCACACCCACTTGAACCCCTCGAAAGTGACGTGGCGGAGCTCGAATATCTGACTCTGAAATCAGATGCGACTCATCCGAATGCTCCAGGGAATCCGTCTCCGTCTCCGTCTCTGACTCTCTAGCTCGCCCTGCCCGCTCCGAGTCACTCGGTCGACACCTCAAAACGAACACGATACCATTTATAGAAATGGGAGAGCAGACGATTTCCTTCCGGAATTCATTTCAATTGCAATTGCTGTGTGCCCTGTCATTTGTCATTTGTTTATAAATAAATTATGCACTCCGTGCATGTGTCCCACACTCCATGTGGGTGTGTTGACAGCAGTAAAAGCAGTAAATTAGTTGCAGCAATTGACACATTTTAATGTGAACGATGCTGACATCCAAGAGCATATGCTTGGGGTCACAGCTAGTATTATTACGAACGTTGAGGGTGTCACGTCCTCGGGGGAAACCCACGATACTTGGTTGGGCAGGAGAAATTATAATGTAGACTTATGTATATTTTTATTGTGACTATTACACTTTGAATCTTGATGCCAAAACATTGGATCTGCACTAGAAAGTGCTATTCGATGGTCAGTTTTTTTTTTAATTGTGCTTAAGTGCTTAGAGGTGCGAACAAAAATAGCAAACACTTTCGTTAATATGGCATGACATATAGCTATGACTACAAAAGTATCTATTTAGCACTACCAACGATACAACATGATAATGGGTTATGACTAGTGTTCTGCATTAATTTGCCGAAAGCGTTCCCGAAGACTTTTGCTGAAGTCGCACAAATCTTGATAGTGGACATGTGTCGGCAGAGCGCCAGCAGAGGAATTCGCAGACCCGCAACATAGGCCGACAACCGTTTGAAAGGCTCTTTAAAAATTAAATTAAAAATAGTTAGTTGTACAGTAACAATAATAGTTAATTAATATATAAAGTTCGCTAATATTTATATTTAATTTGCTCTTTCATTGCAGCGGCTCCACGGACAAGCAACACCTGGACTCCTCCAGCGACTCGGAAATGGAGGGCAGCTTGCTGCCCAGCCAAGGTGGCCAGCAGCAGCAGCAACAGCAGCTCTCTCCTGGCAACAGCAACGGCAACAACAACAACAACCTCCATCAGCAGCAGTTGCAGCATGTGGCCGCCGAGCAGAGCCTGCAGCACCACCCACACCCACACCAACAACACCCCGCTGCCAGTAGCGTCGCCAGCAAGGGAAGCAGCAGTGGCGGCGGCAGTGGCGGAGGCGGTGGGGGAGGCGGTGGGGGAGTAAGTGCAGCAACCGCTGCGCAAATGCAGATGCCACCGCTCTCCGCCGCCGTGGCCTATTCGCACCTGCACAGCGTGATGGGGGCCATGCCCATGACCGCCATGTACGACATGGGCGAGTACCAGCACTTATGATTCTAGTTGGAGGCGGCTGCTGCCGCCGGAGGCCCAGGTGTCAGCGGGACTGGCGGCAGTGGCAGCAGCAGCCACATCACCCACGACTGGTCGCCGGCGGTGCAGCGTCAGCGCCAGCGCCACCAGCAGCAGCAGCAATCGGATAGCTTCTACTTCTGAGATAGGGAGTTCGCAACATTGCCGGAACCCATCAGCATAGCAACAAATTCTAGATATGAATATCACTCATATACCTAAGCACCGACAGGACTCAATAACCCATATCGATATTGGATGCAGCAGTGTCCTGAGAAATATCAAGCAACAGAAGAGATTAAGGGTCTCGCCGCCAACTCCATATCGCTCATAGTTTCCGGATCCGAAATTGATACATTTTTTATTTATCGAGAATTTTGGAATCAATTATCGAGAATTATTCCAGAGACATCGTAGTGGGTTTTAAATCTATGGGAAAGGTGTCCGAAAGTATGCTACAAACGTTACACCCTAAAAATAAACCATAATTACCTTGATTTTGGGACGTAAAGTGGTTTGTTTCATACCTTTGCATACCTTTTCAATAGATTCATACACACATACTTGTGGCAATTCCCACTAGAGTTTCAGTTCAGGCGGTACCTGGGTATGTGATGGATATGTGATCGAAAGCACAACCGCTCCTCTGGATAGCACAACTTGGCATTTTCTGCAGCCAGCGAGGGAGAGAGAACTATACTTAAGTGGAAGGATAGGCACCAAGCTGCAGCACAAGCTTTTAGCTATACTCCGGCAAAAATAAAGATACAGCCACCAAGCCGCGCCGATCTATGTATGTAAATAGCTAGGCTTTAGTTTTAGAACGGTTGGACAGCCAACCGAAATGCAAATCAAATTAAAATGTGCAAAAATTAAATATATATATACCAATTACATGCATAAATTTACACTTTTAATTGTAGCCTCTAGTGATTATATTTTTGTTAAAAATAAATCCTATTAAATTATTTTCAAATGCCACCGCCTACACATGTGTTTCTTAAATCCAGGATATTACATAATTCTTCCAGAAATCACGATTATTTTTTGACCTTAAATAGTTGTATTCCTTTTCTGGGCTGATAACTACATTTTCATACTCCTGATAAGGGTTCATCAAGATTGCCAGGTAAGTAAGGTTTCCCACGCTCTAGACAAGATCTGTTTGTACCTGTAAAATTTTCCAATGATGATAATAACGCCTGTCCGGGCCCATTAACATCGGCTGACCGCAACAATGCCAGTGGGCTGGCTGCACTAATCCGCGGCGACAGGTTAGCCAACTAATGCTAATGGCCATGCCTAATGGACGGCGTCGGCGCGTGCGCTTCGCTATCCTATCCTCTCGCACGCGTCCTTAACCCAGCTCAGGATCCAGGTCGCGCCGTGTCGCGCCGCGTCGCGTACCTTGTAATGAGCAAAGTTCGGGCGGCACTTGGCAACGGGGCGGTGCCTGGCAACGTCGGCGAGTGCGCAGGGCTTGTGGGGGTGGATGCTGTCTGACTGGCTGCCGACTGCATGGCCGAGGGTTGAGTAATGTGCTCTTTGATTTGTTTATTGATACTGTAGTTACATATTCCAGACGTCACCACGCCCGTCATCCTGGGATATCGGCCGTTGCCAGGCGAAGAAGGGATCACACGCGTGTCTGGGCCGGCTCTGAATGAGATTGATGCCGCATCTCTGATTACAAAATATTTTGACTTCTTTTGTCCTGCGGCGGCGTTCGATAATTAAATTAACGTCCTTAAAGTGTTGCTTTTGAGCCGAAATCGGATTTAATGCGGAAATTTCAGCTTTAGCCTCTTTTTTTTCAGGACTACTCGGCTTGTCTTCCTAAATTTCTAGGGAAATTCGGATTTATTTTCAATAATTTTCAAATACATTCAGCAATCGTGTGTCCTGTGAGTCTAAGGAAATCTGCGAAATGCCTTACAAAGCCTTGAGACACAATACAAACTGCAAATAGGAAATGCGTATAGCACATGGACATACATCCATATGTGATGGGCCTGTCTCTTCCTATTGTTAATCTCCTCAGCAGTGACAATGCCCTTTCTAAATGCCTTATTTTGTGGTGAACCTTATAGAGCCAAACGAAACCCAAGGCGTCAATTTGGGTAAGACTAAATGTTAATTAAGGCACTAAGAAAGGCATGTCTTAGATATCGCGAGAATACGGTGTAACGGGCAAATATACCATTTAAACATTTTTTTTTAGGAAAAAAAAGGCCAGTCTGACTTACATATTACTACCTGCAATAGAAAGAAAACTATTTGCTGTTTTTTTTTTTTAAATATCTTCATATCATAGTGTGCGTAAAAATGGACAGACGGACAGACAAGGGATATGGCTAAAACAACTCGGCTGTTGATGTTGATAAAGAATATATGTAGATACTTTATGCGGTCGGATATTACTTCTTCAGTGCGTTGTAATCTTCTGGGAACACAAAACATCTATGATGATTTCATAATACCCAACAAGGGTATACAAGTGATATTTCAAACCTATAAGCTAAGATTTGTTATGCAAATATCTTCAGACGCGACGGTATGATCCCGGCACCCAATGGTTTGTAAATTAAATTATATTAAAAATTATGTTTTTTTATTGAACGGCCACCCTCAAATGGTCTTAAGCGTTCATCCGTACAAGATTTCGAAACGATTATTCCAAGCTATATTATATTATATATTAAAATATTATATTATATATTAAAAGCAGTTAAAAATCTCTATTCCAGACTGACTACCCATCTGAGTGAGTGCTTGTGCGAGCAAAATGAAGATATAAAGAAAATAAATTATAATACTTAGCTCCCATATTTATCATCCATCTAGTACAGTAAATTTTCAAAAATATATTTCTTTCATAAAATCTTCTTAGCGAACTCAATACTATACCAATTCTGTCAGGATCATATTGGTACTATTTTAGCAAAACATTTTGAAATGTATTAAAATGATACGACGTCACTATCTTATCTATCTATACAATTTAAATTGTTTTTATTTAAAAAACTATATTTTCCTTTTTCTTGTCCATATCTCAAAAAAATACATAATTTTTTTATAGCTTTAATTTAATCAGAAAATTTGTTGTTTTCTTTTACTCTGTACTTACTAAAATACATTATATATAATACAAAAAGCGCGCTCTCTCTATTGTATTCAGCAATGTTCCGCACATTTTCTGACCTCGCAAAGTATGGCAACGCTAATGTCACGAGCCTTCATGAGCACATTAAGTGTGACCATTTAGTGGGAACAGGTAAATCCGTAAAACCGATGTATCGCAGCTCAGCGTGCACGTTTTAATTTTTAGTTGATCTTATTCCCCGTGTAATAATAAATATAAAATGGAAACAAAGGCCAACACGAAGCGCAAACGGCCGAAGAGGAAGGGTAATCGCTTCATGCGAAACGCCAAGGGCTTCGCCAAGAAGGGAATCTTTGGTCGCGGGACGCACATCGACGATGAGCAGTTCAGCTACTACATCAACATTCTGGATGCCATGAAGGCGGGATTCGAGGACAATGAAGAGCGGGGTCAGCGAAAACGGGACACTGCCCCCTAATGCATTCCTTTACTCAAATTCTCGCCTTTTTTCCGCAGTGAACATGGCCAACAACGTGTTTGAGCAGACCAACGACCAGGAAATCCACCTGGCATCCAACCAAATCGTGTCCAAGGCACTGGAGTCACTGCTTGGCTTCGTTGACGACGCCCAGTTGGAGCGGTACTTTAACAAGTTTGGCGACAATCTGCGACCTCTGTGCTCTGACCGGTTCGCGTCTCACGTCCTGCAGAAAATGCTTGAAATTGCCTTCCTGCGAGGCGTGGGCAAGAAGTCGGTCGACCAGGGGCAGAGCGATGCTGTCAAGCGGGCCAAACCGGATGCGGCCCAAATCGAGGAGGAGTACAACCTGGAAGCGGACTTCAGTGAAGACCACCGCGAGAAGTGCCGGCAGTTTGTGTTGCGCATCTCAAAGTTCATGCTGAACAATCTGGAGGACTTTGTGTGGGACACCTGCGCCAGCCATATCATGCGGACTGCCATTCTGAGTCTGGTGGGAATGCATGTACCGAAGCTTGCCTTTGAGAAGGGCGGCGCTGAAATGGCCAAGCATCGGAAGCTGTACGCGGTACCAGACGAATGGCAAGAGGTGATGAAGGAGTTCCCACAGCGCCTTGAGATGTGGCCCCAGTTCACCGACTTCCCCTACCAGGAGCACTCATCGGCCCTGCTGAGTGTTATCTGCTTGGCCCTGAGTGTGGCAGACAAAAGCTTGTTGAAGCACTTTGCCAAGAAAATCCTGACGGTAAGCCTGTTGAAGCCAAACGATGCTGCAGATGAGGAGAAAAACTGCGACACTGAGGCCAAAATCGAAATCAAAGATGAGGACGGTGTAGAAGAAGGGAGCGGGCAGACTAAACCTGAGAGCGGGGACGAACAGAAGGAGGAAGTCGAACCGCCCATCCTGCCCAAAGTCTTCCATCACCAAAGCTCAGTCATTCTGCTGGAAACCATTATAACCGTGGCAGGGGCCAAGTTGCTAACGCAGCTGTACGCAATGTTGTTCTGCGGTCGCGTCGCCTACCTCGCCCAGCACGAGACAAACTTCTCGATCCAGCGCCTCCTGGAACACATTAAGGAGGTATCGGACTTCGAGTCTGTATTCACCGAGCTGCAGCCACAGGTCGAAAATCTGCTCAAAATGGGTTGCACTGGCGTGGTGTCCGCGCTGAGTGCCGCCTGTCTGCGACTGGGCACCAAGCAGGCACAGATGATAGCAGCTCTGCAAAGTGCTCTCCACGTGAGTGGCGGCGACAAAGAGAAGACTAAGCTCTTCTTCAACTGTCTGGTGAAGCTGAAGCCCCTTGAAGTGGTGGGCAGCGACGAATCTGGTTTCGTTCACTTACACGGCTCTTTGATTACACAGCACCTGCTGCAGTTCAACAAACCCATCTTCCTGGTCAACTGCATCCTGGAACAGCCTGCCGCGCAGCTATCACAGGTGTTCAACACACCCAATGGCTCCCACATTTTGGATGCCTTTATGCAAAGCAAGTTCATTGGCGAAAAGTCACGCGAGCGACTAATACGCCAGCTGGATGGATTCTATGTTGACCTGGCAGTTACGCGACACGGCTCCCGCGTTCTCGAACAGTGCTTTAAGGCCTCGCAGGAAGCTCAGAAGCTGCGCATTGCCAAGGAGCTGTTTTCCAAGGCAAACATGCTAAAGGGGTCACCCTACGGCGGGCTGATATACTCAAAGTACCGCCTGGACACATATAAGCTGTCGCCCAGCCAATGGCTGGAAAGCCTGTCAAAGCATCTGGACGTCGAACAACCCAAGGAGGTGAAGCGGAAAACGGCTAAAACGGCAGCCGATGCTTTCAAGGATATACTTAGCTAGTATCTAAAATTTACGAATACTGTAAAAATAAATCGACTTAGCAAGAATCATGTTAACGAAATTAAAGAATTATTAACATATAGGGACTAACTAACTGACTAAGAAGAGCTCGTAAATATCAGTTCGCCGGTTATGGAATAAAATGACTCACGTACATGGCTTCTTAACCGTTCTCTGTAAGCTGTACATCAAAATGCGTGAAGATAAAAAATTCATCTGAAGACCTGTGTTCTGTTCAGACAGGGAGAAAAAGCAAAGAGGTTTTTTGGTTAAGGTGGCTACTTAGTCTGGTAATTTCTATAGCAATCAATTACAGCCTTATCAGCCCGGCCCGATTGAAAGACGCTTTTCATTCAAGCTTTCTAAGCTTAGTTCTCTTGCGGCAGACAAGGCGTAAACATGTGGATGCTACGCGGAGCGTTGGTTTGTGGCATTCTGACCACTGTGTTGGCCTTTGGCGACGAGGCCATCTTCGAGGATGAGGACATATACAATCAGGCCCTACCTCCAGTCCCCCATACTGGCATCACAGTACCCGGGACCAAATGGTGCGGGCCGGGCAACACGGCAGACAACTATGAGGATCTGGGAAAGGAGCGGGACACGGACAAGTGTTGTCGAGCGCACGACCACTGTGATGAAATCATCGAGCCACACAGCCAGCTCCATGGACTGCCCATTAATACGGATTGGTTTCCCATGTAAGTGGCAGGCATTTCTCAATTTTCCTATCGATTTTTCGAATCCTGAACCGCCACTTGCCTTGACTTTCAGCCTTAAGTGCACCTGCGAGCAGGCTTTCATCAATTGTCTGCAAGCGGTAAACACCATAACATCCAACACGCTCGGTAGAATCTATTACGGCAGCAGGAAGAGCTGCTTTGCCAACGGCTATCCGACCGTGGGATGCAAGCAGTACCAAGAGGGCACGTTTCGCAAGCGATGCATCCGTTATCAGGTGGACAAGAGCAAGGCCAAGGTCTGGCAGTTCTACGACATGCCCTTCTTCTCGGTCCAGGCGACAAAAGGCTGACATATAAGCAAAGATTTGTAAATTTCATCTGGAACTCTTTGAATTGAAATTAAATATGTAAATCTACCGCTATAGTCGATAAAACAATATATTTTAAAAGGTAAACAATTTTATTTTAAAGCACATCTGTTGAGCAATAAGCGATCTTGTAAGCTTGTAAGCTTTGTTTTGACTACAATCTTCTGTCTAAGTATATTTATTATACGTAAACAGTCGCTTATCGCCTCTCGATGTGAAAGTTCAAGTTCGGGAGTCCTCACTACTGTTGCCGCTTACGTGTGTGTAGAGCGCCAAGTCGTAGAACTGCCAGCGCCGAGGCTGACCTTTGTCCTCCTGGTAACTGAGGCATCGCTTCTCGAACATGTGCATCTGGGTCACCCGACAGGAAACGATGGGATGCCCATGGGCGAAACAAACCTCCTTGGTGGTGAAGTAGACCCTGCCCACAGCCAGAGAGTGGTAATTGGCTAGAGCAGTGAGACATTTTCTAAATGCTGACTCGCAGGTGCACGAAAATCTGACAGAATTTGGAGATTAGAAGTAGGTTAAAGTGAAGACTCATCAGAACTCTCTTACATCGGAAACACCCCGTCGTTCCTTAGGCCATAGAGCTCCTCTTGCGGTGGAATCTTCTCCTCACAGTTGTCGTGAGCGCGGCAGCACAAATCTAGCGCCCGCTCGGTGCCCAGGTCATTGTAGTTCTTTGCTATGTTTCCAGGACCGCACCACTTGGTGCCCGGGATTATGATGCCAAGTCCGCCGCAAAAATGGAAGGCGCCGGCCAACACCAACAGAAGAAGGGGCGCTAAAAAAACGTTACCGGAAAACATTGCTTTCAGGGGTATCGCTGTCTGATTACTGATTTCGGTGGGGATTCCGGCTGAGATTTCGGTGGAGATTTCGGCGAAAAAATCACTAAAGGCAGCATTTGATTTCGATTGAACTGTGAACACAGATTGCGTCTAGTGAGATAATACACATATTTTGTTTTAATAAATACTATCAATACAGAATTAGACGCTCACAAACATATAACTATTAGTTATCCATATATAAGTACAAAACGTTTGGGCATTGCCCCACAATAAAGCACAGCGGTTAATACAAGGCAAGTACACTCTAAATCAGCTACTACAAGACAGAAAAGTTATTAAAACTATTATTTAAGGGCTAATCTACGCCTCGCTCTTCTGGCGGTTCTGCATGACTTGGCGCAGCTGAGGGAAGGTGCTCTTCGTCTGAGCCGGATGCAGGCGGGCGCACAGCGAGGTAAATGGCTCATAGAGCGAGGGCCGCTCCATTGCGTTTACCGTGTAGTGCTTGATTCTCTCCCGTTGACACCAGATGTTTGCCCGGTCCATGCTCTTCTCGACGGGGTTGGGCGCAGCCCGTGCTCGTACATTGGCCAGAACCACGACGGGGATCTCCTTTTTCTCCTTGTGCTTGTCAATGTCCGTCTTAATGTCGGCCAGCATGTCGAGGCTGCGCGGGTCCATTGGATCGTATACCAGGACAAAAGCGTCCGGGAACTGGAGGTAGTGGCGCGGCAGCTGCTGCTGCTCTCCCTGTAGCCCGGCCGTATCGTAGATGCGCAGAGTCTCGCGGGCCCCTCCCCGCCCAGTGTCCACACTAGCCACGTAGATGTCTTCAATTGTGGGATGCAACTCCTGCAGGCAAGGTTTTCATGTTAGTATGCTTCGAAGTGTGCATATTGTGCCCACTCACCGTCTCGGGATTGACGTGGCCGTACACCAGCTGCTCTATTAGCGCCGTCTTGCCAACACCCTTCATCCCACACACCAGCACCTTGCCGACCTTGCCGATTTTGGCATTCAGCATTTTTGTTAATTAAAGAAAATAAACAAAACTTTCACTGAGCTCAACGACAGTGTGACCGCGTCTTGGCGTCTCGAAAATAATTTTACGAACCAGCGTTTAGAACGAATTAGAGCGAATTTTAGGTAACAACTGGTTCCAAAATAATATTCACTAAAATTAAATTACGCCGAACTAACAAATAATATAAATCATAAATTTATTAATATGCATAGCAAGAACAAAATAAAAACAAACAACAACAGTATATGGCTTAACTCTAGAACGTATATATGTACATAGTTAATAGAGCCATTGTTATACCGTAGGACATTTGATGATTTTAGTCAGCAACTTGTAACGCAATAAAGAAATCACTTCCGACCCTATAAGATATATATTTATTTACTTGTAATTTCCCGTCTGTCCGTTTTCAGGTAGTATATATGCTGCAGACATTTAAATTAACAGTATTTGAATCGAAATACTAAAACGATATGTATATGTTACATTTCCGGTCAAAAGTTTCCGATCAATAGTTCAGTTTTGATAAAATATAACATAATAAAATATAATTGTAAAATATTTAAGATTTTATTGGAAAAGTTTAAGTTATAGGAAATAAAACAACTCAGCAGCATTGTAACCATAACCCCAAGCGTAATTGTGTGAGGGGTGGAATCGAAAAGGCGACAAGCTTTCTGCCATATGTAGACTGATCTTGCTATGATGTCTTCCGGTATGCCGTACAGTGTCCACTGTGCCGCTGCAGGTTCTTGCTGGAGGTAACCCGCTTGTCAAAAAAATGAGTAGTCAAGTACAAACTGAAGCGTGGATACACCCGCTGAAGGAAAACGACTGGCTCTATGGTGAGGACATTGATGGTCTGAGCTAGGAGCAGAAAGTTATTCGCCTTAAGCAGTGCCTGCTGCTTAGCTGGCAGAATAGATGGGATGAACAAAGCGACGTGGGACGCATAGGTTCATCCCAGATGTCACTCGACTTTTATACTAAAAATTAATTTTATTAATGTCCACTTACAGCTATGAGCAAGTTATGCCACTCATTCTTAGCACCCACTCTCAATAGAAATGTTTATACACAAGATTAGATTGAGATGGTTTGTATGACAGCTACATGAATAAACATTTCTTTTACTTTTACACAAACAAAAATGTTTAAAACACAGTCCAAAACACAGCTGTAAAATAAACAGTATTAGAATTTCTGAAATCGAATCGACTCGAAGCCTAGTTTGTTTAAAAATTATTTTTCACAAACTGTAAAATAATACCCAAAGGTTAAATTTGTCGGATGAAAAAAAATTTAGAACTCGATAGGCCAGATGGGCTTAGACTCAGAAATAATCGATCAGATCAACATTTTTCACCATGGTACTCATTCAAAACATTTTCCAAAGAACCGTCTTGAGGTATTCAAACATGGCCTATTGAACCTCCCTCAACAGTTCACGAGGTAGCACATTAAATATATTTTTTCTTTGGTATCATTGGAAGTTTATTTCCATTTAAAAAATATTTCATTATTGACTTACAATATAAGTATTGACATATATATACATGTATATAATGTATGTTTGTATTTGATCCTATTCATAAAGCTCAGTATTCACTTTAAAAAAGGAAACTGTACAATGTATTTAAGCTTGTGGGACCAAACTAAGAAAACATTAATCTGGACATTTTGTTATACCTGCGACAGTGTTGCATTAATTTGTTCTTAAGCATAAATGGGGTGAACTGAATAAATTATGGCTAAGACCAACGCAGTTGGTATCTCAGTTTTCGGAGGTGAATGCGTGTATTGAAGACAACATCCCACAGGGGACTGCTGATGCCGTACCCGGAGGTTTGGTGAGAGAAGTGGTGGTGGTAGTGGTACCGCTTCATGTGGACGAAGGCCCCCGCTGAGGGGTTTCCATAGTGCAGGTAGTAGTGCATCATGTCGTAGATGAGGTATCCGGTCAGAGCTCCAGATAGCACCACCCTTGGATGTAGGAGCACGAAGCTGAGCGGAGTGTATATGATAGTGGCTAGCACTGCTCCTGGCAATGGCGGGAACACCAGTCGCATTGGATCGAAAGGCACCTTGTGGTGCAGTCCGTGGATCATGAAATGGAAGGTACAAAGCCAAGGTCCGCTGTTGCTGCGCAGCTTTACATGGAACACCCAGCGATGCAGAGTGTACTCGAGGAAGGTCCACAGGAGTACACCGAACAAAAAGTAACCGGCAAGCACCATCATCTGAAATATACATAGATACAAATGGCGAATTAGAATATGAAACAAAGAACGATTTAGATAAGCTAATTACCTGACTCCTATCTTGCCAGACGCTGGAAAAGTCCTGCCGCGCACATTCAAAAATCACCGGAATCCAGAAGGTTGGGACCAGCCACCAAGGCGTCTTCGTGCACATCTCCAAGTACCAGGGACCAAATAATCGCAGCGGCCTGTCCACCGGCTTGTGCACCCACTCATCGTAGCAATTCGTTATGTTTGCTATCTGTGGAAGCATCGCCTTTGACCAGTCCACCAAGTGCTGTAATAGAAATGCATAAAAGCTGTTTTATGGCCACAACAAATATGTATTCATTCGTTTGCTTAAATAAATAGTTTGCTAAATAAATAATTACCGTACACAGTCAGTTGTCTCCTGCGGCACTTTCCATAGTGATTTCACTGTGTACCGGGTACCTTCCAACTAATTATGTGCTATTTTAGACTTTTGCATACTTAGATTTGATGATAACATTTAAACTAAGTGAGTTAACCGCATAGAAGCAGGCGGGCGTGTAATATAGCAACCAACTTTCTCATAAAAAGTATTAATTGCATGATGAAGAAATATTTGTTTAGTGCGACGTTAATAATAGATTCATTTATGGCATTCAGATTAGATTAAATTCCGCCAAGTTTCTTAGATTGTTAGGGCAACTAACTATTCCTTTAATTAAAACCACCGAACCTATAATGCGTAGCATTATTCCAAAATAAAAAGTCAATGCAATTGCATTTAAAAAGAAACAGTTGATTCCCCTGAATAGAATACCAGAATCGGCAGGTGTGGCAGCACCAGCGCTCCACACAGGTGTATCGGTTATCGGCCATCGAATTATCGACAGCAGGCAAAGGAAAAAGCAGCTGGTTCAAAGTTGTCATTTAAACTTGTCTCGTAGTTCACACAATTACAACGCAGTTTCCGTAGTCGCCGTAGTCGAGAACAGATCTCTTGAATTATAGTCGCCTTGCTGTTAGTCCGGGAGCAGGTCGATCATGTCCAACACATCAGTTCGCCCTATTCCCACGCTGAAGGGCATGTTTTCAGTGCCGCGTAAGATACCTTTTCCAAACAGGCTTCAGGCCATGGCAACCAGTGCGTAATTTGTTTTGGTTTTCGTTCGTTTCATTCCCACAGGCGTCACACAGTCCCGAAACTTCCTCAAGGAGAACAAAGTGAGCCTACGTTCGCTGGAAAAGACCACCAGCCAAAAGTTGGCCGCAAAGGAGCAAGTGCGTCCCAAATGGATGCCTCAGATCCGTCGATCCTCTTCTGAGGTGAGGGAGGGCAAGGAACCAAAGACGGACAGACCACAGCAACGCCCCAAAAACTCCCTCTCCCAGGGAAACTCACTTCAGCATGCCGCTAACATCTCGCGTTCCCAGCACCAACTGGGTCTCGCGATACCGGGGAAGGATGAGCGTTTCGATGGGCTAGAGGATCGCGATCCACTCTGCTACGCTCCGTCGGAAGCGGAGAATCTCTTGGACTCGGCCTCCCAAGCGCCGTCGGATCGCTGCCAATCCTGCGGCACCCAGCGGAACTCAAACACCGTTGCCATTCAGACGGAAGACATTACAGATGAACTGTACCTAACAAATGCTCTCAAAAAGTAATCATTCATTGACAGCCTGGCGTAATCCTAAGACTTAATCTTCCTTCTAGATGCAATTTTGATACCGGATCTTTGATAGACAACACACAGTCAAAGTTTGAAGATAACTACAGACAAATGCGCTATGATGTCGAGGAAGAGATGGAGCAGCTCCCGCTGTCAGCACGCTCCAACACCTCGAAGAACAGCCGCTTCCACATGTCCGAGGCAGATGCAATGCCCATGCCCGAGAATGAGCCCAAAAACTATGCTGGCTCTGATGATGAAGGACCACTCAGTGCCCGCAGCCGTTTCACAACAGCCTCCAATGTCACCACAATTACCAATAAGTCGAAGCGTCGTGAACATAAACTAGGATGTGAGTATATCAATTGATAAAGCACTTTTCGACGGGATGGAACATCTGCTTCCGATACTGGATAGGAAACTAACTTATTTGGGTTTATAAAAATATCTATTGTTATTCGACAGCCCGCGATGAGGTGCGCCTGCCGCGTTACCTGGAGAAGCAGAAGCGCGAAAAGGCCGAGGCAAAACAGCTTGCTGACTTGCAGGATCCAGACTGTCCGCGCGGCCATGTATTGCTTAGCGATCAGGATCGGTTGACTTATCTCAACAATGCCCAGAAACGTGAGTTCAACTACTAGTTGCATTACGAAAATAAGCCATTTACTTAATAGGCTACGAGAGTCTCGTTAACGAACTGAATCACATGCCCATGACCGCGCAGACTTTGCGCGTGCGCACCCGTAAGGCGGAGATCGATAGGGAGCTGACTACTGTGGAGGAGCAAATCCGCGTCTACTCGAAAGCGAAGGTCTACGTGATGGCCCACAAGTCTCGCCAGCTGTGAGAGATTGCGGGAAGCGTTTCGTTGACTGATTAAGCTAGGACCCCACAAATGACTTGCGTTAGTTTTATATTTTTTTAGCCTAGCTTGGGAACAAAAGCAGAATCGTCGAAAACAAACCTGCACAATAAGTGCTCCCAGCATTCGGCTACTAGCGTTACAAATTAAAAGCTGACATTTAACTCACCTCCATGCTCTCGTCCAACTGGTTGTTGTTCTTATCCTCTGTGGTATTCTGTGGATCGCTCTGCTTAGTTTTCTGAGGGGCGCGCTCCGAGTCGATCTTGTACTCCTTCATCAGGTACATGGCAGCATCCGAGTGTGGCGGGGCTTTCATAAAGCGAGCGGTCATGTCCGCCTTGTTGAGGCCCTTGAGCGTGTTGATGCCTCCGGGGTGCTTGTGCATAAACTCGGACAGGTCGTACAGCTGCTGGCGGTACTTCACAATGAACTTTTCGTTCGCCGCATCCTCCTTTGGCAAGTCCATGTCGACGGACTTTGGCGCGACAACTGTAATGCACAAAAAAAAAACATTCAGGTAAGTTATACGTGCCTCTACGATAATTAATTACTTTGCGTGCATTCTATATAACAAGTTACGATATTGTTTAAGGTATCATCTGTATCAGACACGGTCAATTAATTGGGGTAGTGCCATTTGTAAAATCAAACATTCATATAAAATGATATCTGGATGTGGTATCTCGGGAAATTGCATGGTTATATCACTTAAAAAGTCGAAAATGTGTATCGGCCTTAAAATTCTTTTGGATACAGTTTTCAATATTTTGATTTATAATTTTCAACATACTTCAAAGTAATCATTATCTAGTGAATGGCGTAGAGGGCTATCTATCTTTTAATTTAGACAATTTAAAAAGTACTTTTTTATATACACTTCTATTCGTTCAAATAAAATTATACAGAAAACGCAGAAAAACGCTGGAAAATTACCGTCTACATTAAGATAACTTCGAAAAATGAAAAAAATATATTTTCAAACTTAACTTAACTTAACGTGCATCTGAGACCGAAAGAAAACGGGTTAAAAGTAAGTAAGAAAGATACTGTCGAGTGTGCTAGACTGTGAGATACCCGATACCCATAGAAGTGATTTGGCTAAATACCCAAAAGGATTAAAATTTTAAATGAAAGACAGCGCAGAAGAAAATTTAGACAAGTAAAGACAAATGTGGCTAGGCACATGTTAAGCAACATTCATTGGCGCTGCCAGAACATGCTATAGATGTTGCAGATGTTCATCATTATTTTTGAATAGCTCCAAGGTTTATCATCTCATTTTACTCAAATTTTCACAGCACGTCCGCACAACTGTATTTATTTCATATATTTTTGGCATAAAGCTATAATACCTTGTAACCTATGGGTACCGGATTTAAAAATTAGGTCTATCAAGCCAACAGTACATACAAAAGGATCTATACATACAGAAAGTCTTTCTGCTCTCAGCGGATAGTAAACTAAAACTATACTTGAACTAGAACTAGAAATAAATATTTTATTGCATACTGGCGGACCACCTTTGAGTCGGGGCTTAAATTCCAGCGAGACCCTAGAGAATCCTTTGTGGTATTGGTTGTGCTAAATATTTAATCATCCTGATTGTGTTATTGGAACGGTTTTAGGCGTATAACGTTTGCTGACCATAGCGTTAATTGTTTCGATAGTCGATGTAATAGCAGCGATTAGGGAAAACAATTACAGGTCGTAATTGCAGCAGAGCACTGCAGAAACGGCACAGAATGCGATTCTCCTTTGTGGTGGGTGGAGGGAATACTTAGTAGGTAGTTGCATTATATGAACTTGGCATTCAGTGAGCGCGCCGCGCCAGATGTTTCTTTTCGCAGATGAAAGCCACACAAACGCTTCCATTTTTCACTTGACTGGGGCAGCGGGACTTTGGCCCAGTTGGCCATTCCATGCCGCACATATGTACATACATGTTGTGGCTGTCTATATACTATGTAGATTTTATATACTTATCATGGCTGATACGAGAGCCTGTAAGCGCACAGGGATTTGGTGTGGACGAGTGGGTGTAGTCGGGTCGTTTGTCAAAGTCGCAGTGGTAAGTCCAGAATCGGCGCGCTCCGATAGGAGACGGAACAGGTGCTCTGACTCAGAGGCCATACCTGGGCTGCGTCACATTGATTAATAGTGGGTGCCCTATCTGACACATTTGCAAATAGGCTAGGCATTATCTCTCCGATGTCATATCTCCCCGCAGACCGGTCTAACTCCTCTGCCCGGGACTATTGACGGTTCCATCAAACGAACTCTGCCACTTGTGTTTACACGCGGTTAATGGGTTACGTGCGCGGAACGAGAATGGGAGTCGCTCACTACATATACGGTGTCATCTATTATCTATCCGGGCTAGCTGTGCCCTAGATGCCTACCTACCCCGACCGGTCAAGGTGTGCCGCGAGTTCCCCAATATCTTATCACGGCCGGTGACAAAATATTGAAAATAAAAACCCCGCACAGATAAGGATAGTAAGTAGTTATAGGCAAAGTTAGTTTCTCTTCTTTTCGCCCAAAATTTGTTGGTAATTAATATTTCTGTGCGTTTATTTGCATAGCTTGCCACACCGTAACACTAGGGTACACTGAACATAAACATAGACTGGAGACTGACCAGCTTAAGAGAGATTAGTTAGACGGGATTCCAAATCTGTCAGCAGCGGAGCCCGGACCGCACGCAATGCAACGCAACTAGCGACTGAACTCAGGCCCACCCACCCAGCATATCCGCACCGGCGACTGCGGCGCAAGCAGCTCGACCGGCTGAGGGACTCAGGGCTAGCTCCTAGCTCCTAGCCCCTAAGCACTGGCTGCCACAAGATAAGCGGGCGATAAGATAGGTCCGCTGGTGTTAAAATAGTGCTAGACGTGCTCTCTCTCTCTTTAGTTCTGGCTCTGAAGAGAGAGTGCCAGTTCATGATTACCGAATTTACGCGGCCGACATGTACTGAACTCTTATCGGCCGATTTGCAAGACACCATATAGCCCACTATCGCAGCGTGTTCCAATTCTGCTACACAATCCTGACGTAGATCTCGATAACGATAACCATGCAACGGTTCAGTGTTTTCGGAGTTTGCAGCTCTGAGTCGTTATCAGGATTCAAATAGCTAAGTTAAAACTAATTGCCAGATGAGTCACAGCAGGTCCGGGCTCCGACTTTACCAATCAAAAATGACTCAGACTCTCCTTATTAAATGGGAGATAACCATAGCACAAAAGTTCATAGGAAATATGTGTATTTAGTCCTTAACTATTATAAACAACGGATATTTTGCTGCTTTATCTTTATACGCTATATCTACTTTATCGGGGTCGAGTTCAAGATAATTTTAAACTGGAAGTTCTTGTTAACCAATATTTATGAAAATCAATAAGGTTTTTGACTATGTTTTTCGGATTTTTCAGAATATGCCCCACCTTTTTTATGAAGGTCATGCAAAGGTAAGATAACCAGTTAGTTCTGGGTTTCATCTTGAAACTGTATCTATCAAACCTGCATATCGATTAAGTGGTTGAACCTGGAGTTTCAAAAAGCCACAACGGCAGGGTACAAGATCTAACGCTGCATTTGTAGGGAATCCCTTCGCCTTGGTACTTGTAGAAACCGCGAACTGACACAGTTCATCCATAAATCAAAACCGACTGGCTACACCCTGAGGTAAAACTTTGTTTTCATTAACCTTTCATCCAAATCCAAATGAATCATTCATCAACACCAAACGAATTCCTGAGAAGCGGAAATACTATGGCGCTCTGTCAAATTTATGAGGCTCTCACACTCCCGAACCCGAGCCCAATGTCACAGCTGTGGGTGGGTGGGATTGTGGCCTTTACAAGTGTCACTTTGAGCCAACAACTTGACGGCAAAGGGCGCCAAGCCTGTGTCTCACAACGGTGGCCTGTCGGGAGCGGCACCACTGAGGAGTACGGCTAATTATATGTATTTATGTATGTATATGCATCAATCGCCTCGGACCCTATCGCAGTTGTAGTATCGAGTTAGCTGGTAGGGAAGCGAATTGATTGGCTTGATTGCTGAGAAACCACTAATTACTCTCCAATGTGTCAAGCATATCAATATCAATCAAACAGCACATTCCCGAATAAGAGCATTATATCGCCATATGTGCCAGCGACATTGAAGGAGCGACATCCAATTTTACATCATCAACCAATTTTGGCTTAAGGATATTCTACAAACTAAGGGAGGTTGTCGCTCTTGTTAAACGATCCCTATCCTGCAGATCCTGAATAATTTAATATTTTTGGGCATTAGAAGGACAGATTTTGAAAGTCACGATCTCTTTCGCGTCCTATGTTCATATTACAACAAATTGTACTCTCTGATTGTATTACTATGTATTGCCCAAGTCTTAAATGCTGTCTCAGCTTAATGCTATATTTGTTTTTAAGTCGTATTATTATTGTATTTTTTAATGTATTATTAATTTGTAACTAGTTATAAATATTGGCAGATATTTCATAATTCGTAATAAATTAAATTAAATGGAAGAAAAGGTTGGAGATCTTTCAAATTATAATACCAACAATAATTGTTTATTGTAAGAAAAATGAAAATACTTGTAGTAAGGATACAGAGGATTTGTATATATACATATGTAGATTGATGAATTACTTAATATAAACTTAATTGTTTAAATTTCCTTTTCAAATAATAAGTATGATTAAATTAAGGCGGAATTTAATATTGTCTTCTATTCGTCATATTCGATTCTTGATTGTATTATTATTTTTATGAATGTACATAATAACTGAAGGCAAGCACGTTATTTCTAATCTACAATCAGGATTCATAAAAACTAGATAAATTCCGATATCACCCCAGATGGATGAATGCCACGCCAAATATAAAAATTTATTGGTTCCCCGGCCATCTATCACCTCATGGTCTTATCAGTAGTAATCGGAGTATTATTTTCTATTGTAGTAGTCAGGGGGCAAGGTCTTTTGTAGCATAGTGTTGGGCGTTTTTATATTTCCTTTGAACTATACACATTTTCCAGATTTCAATAGAAATTATTACAAAAAAGATGCACATTACATTATTAAACCTTTGTAAATTATTAATAACAAACGAAAAATATTTAAGAGTGTTGTCTATGTATCTAGAATAGCTCCTAAAACATTCTTGGAATTAACTAATAAGTTTACGATTCTTGAGCTCTATAAATATTGAATATACATATAAGTGTAAATTAACTATTTAACATTTAATAAATTCATTCCTTTAGGAATTAGATTTGCAAAAATATATCAAAATGTAGCTTCAAGTTTAACCTTTAATTACTATAGTAATCACATTTACTATTTGCTTTTATATTCTTACCCCATTTATTAAAAACAAAAAAAAAAAACACTTCTTTGGCACTAAGCAAAAGTTTCAAATTGTTTTATTATTCTGGCAGTAGGAAAGAAGAAATTTATAATGAATCAAATGTTTACGCCTCTCATTTTAAATAATTAATCAAATTGATGTAATCTCCTAAATTCGAAAAACGACTTTATCTAAATATTAATTTAATTTAACTATGAATATAAAAATATGAATATTTGTCCCGAGAACTATAAGATCCAATAATACAATCTTAATAAAACTAAAATCCGTTTTTTAAAATGAAATATAGTTTCTTTGAATTTTATTATCGGTGATATGTGCTGGAAAATAAAGTCAACCAATTTGTAATGTTTTTTTATTTTTTCTTAATTTAATGAAATACAATAAAAAATGTCCAGTTTTCATTAACTAGTCATGAAAATAGAGGTTTTATGGTATGACAAGGAGCAAATCAACAAACTCAAAAGTAATTCAAGGAGAGAGCCAAGTTGATTTCAAGAAATTCCTTCGATGTTTATATTATTTATTGGCTCAACTGAATTATTTCGAGAGGATCCAGATATAAATAAAATGGGCTGACTACAGAATATGCACCACCATTCCGCTGATGTGTAATATCTGTATAATATTTGAGTTTGCTAAAAACTGTCACTTCAATCACACAGAGAAAGTGAAATGAAGATTTCTATTACCACCATCCTGGAGTACTGGTCCCCAGTGGAATGGGGATAACCGGATCCGTGTTAATTTCGAGAGCATAGACTTGCTGCAGAGCAAAAACGAAAGTGTATTTCTTCAATAAAAATCGATCGAACTCCTTTTTTGATAGTACGGCAAAGATATAGAATAGTCTACTCATTCTTTGATATATTTACAAAAAAAAAAACAGTCAAAAAAAAAGAAAGTATGGTTTGTGGGCCACAGACTATAGTCCTTGGAGCTTCTTTTATTTTAAACGATTATTCAGTAATTGTATCTTAAGTCTATTTTGTAATTAATCCAATTAAACCGTATATATTCCAATTATATATTTCCAAAGCGAGAAGCTACTCTATCAGTGACCGTTCCCGTTGGTAGCCAGCTTGGTGGATCCATTGCTGTGTCCATTGGCATGGAGCTTCTTGCCATTGGCTGTGGATTCAACGGCGCATGATTGGCCCAGGATCTTGGCCCTCTTTACCGGCGGCTCATTCGTGATGGTAGCGAAGTCGAACTGTAAGACACGTGGAGTTTTAATATGCGACCGAGCTGGTATTTGGACGGATCTGCTTACCCGCTGCTCCAGAGTCATGTGTGAGATGGGCGGCAGGCCGATACAGCCGCGTAGGATGTTCTCAATCGCAGCCCGCTGCCGGAAAAGCGAGTTTACCACCTGGCAACCTGGAGGCACCAGCGGGGCCTTGCACAGGTAGCTCAGTAGGGAGAGGACCGGCTTAAAGGGCACCCACGGGGCGGACTCGTTCTCTGCGCTGCGGAGCTGGATGCGAGTGCTCAGCTCTCCCAAGATGACCAGGTCCAAGATCAAGGGTGTGGCCAGTAGGGAGTCCTCGCACGTGTTGTGAATCACTAGAGTGTTGTGGCCACCCATCATGATCTCGGATGTGTACTCGTCCATGGCTCGCTTGCTGTCGCCCACATAGGGCACGTATTTAATGACCACCACATGATCGGGATGCTCGTCGGGACCGTACAGCAGCTTGTTGGAGGCCACCATGTCGTCCACCACGTTGCTTTTGGAAATCTAGCAAGGCAAGACTTTGAATGAAGTACTGATTTCACGGACAAAATATTCACTACACGTACCTCTTTGGAGCGGAACTGCTGGGGAGCAGACAGGTTCTTTCCGTCGTTATTCCCCAGGTGGTTGTAGCTGGCGATCGACACTGGCTTGATGCCGGCCCCCACCAGGAAGTCTACCAGAACGCTCTTGATCTTCGTCTGGCCGGACTTGAAGTCGTCGCCGGCGATGAAGACCTTCTTTTCCTCGGCCAGCTGCATCAGTCCGGGAACAAAGGTGTTTTGCGGTGAGCCGTTGATGTAGGTGCACTGTGAAATGGAATTTAATTTATTTTCATTTAGTTTAGTTATCTTAAAAAAGTAACGAAGTTATGCATTTTATTTCAGGACAAAAGCCTACATACGAGTATAGTAAATGCAAACTCACCCCTTCAGCAATGCTGGCCATAGCGAAGATCGTCGACGGGGAGACTTCGGGGTTGTTGGCCTTAAGTGAGGCCAGAAGCTCCTGGCTGGTAGTGTTCAGACCCTGACGAACATCAGAGAAGCGCTCTGTGTTGGCTGTCCACAGCACAATGACGGACTCGACGCCACTTCGCTGCCGGAAGTCGCGAATGTCCTTCCGGATCTGCTCGTACTGCTCCAGGCGCGTACCACCAATCACATTGTCGGCGCGATCCGACTGATTGGCCGCAATGAAGTCCGGGTCGTAGATGGATGGGCGTGGCTGAAGCTGCGCCAGCTGATCGTAGATCTGGTCCTGCAGAGCCATGTCCAGGACCTCGGCACGGCGCATGGCGCCTCCTAGGTGCAGCCCGCTAATATCCCAGCCATCCACAATGATGTTGTCCGGCTCCACCATGGGCAGCAGCTCCTTCATGGGCACATACACGTCCGCACCCGCCTCGTCAGATCCAATGAAAACGGTGGAGGCTTGGGTGATGGAGCCGAACCAGTTGGCCTGCTGTACGCCCGTCCGCTTGCGCCACTTCAGCTGCCGGCGGTTGGCTTCCAAGGCGGCGGTCAGTGTGGAGCCGTTGTTGCCGCCCCAGCCCACCAGCATAACGCCCAACTTGGGCACCTGGCGGCCGGTCCGTATCTTCAGCGCCGTAGTCTTGGGGTGCACCTGCAAAGATCGCGTAGCCGATTAGCCAATTAGACGACAAGCCGTATACGGCCATAGCATAGCCCAACCCGGTTGAACTTATTATAGGTCCGGCTGCCACCTTATCGCCAATCGATATCGTGCCATCCAACTCAGGTAGCCGTATAAATTATGATCGCGTGATTTCTGCGAAGCAAACCTGATTTCAATACCCCTGTCTGAGTTGGGGAGCCAGGGTGTATTTGTGATCGATCGCAGGGGCTCTTGGCGACAGCAGACTGATTTATATTTCACCAGATGTGTGGGATAACACAGCAGGTGGCAGCTATAATGGCCACTTTACCCATATACTCTCCCAGTTAATAATGAAAACTAAATAACCAAATTGTTATATGATTGTTCCATCTTTAAACGTGGCTTATTAGCACACAAAAATGTTTGGTATTTTTCTTTCGTGTGCTTGTAATTTTATAACGCGTTTAAGCTTGCCCTATTAGCACACAGAATGCTGTTGTTCTGTTTTATTTCGTAGGTTAATGATTTTATTAAATACGTCAAACAACCCTCTTCACTTTCATTTTAAAATTGTAATTTAACTTTAACAAAAAGGGTGGATTTAATGACTAAATATCTAGTTGAACGCACTGGTGCTTTGTTTACATTCTGTGCGGCAGATAAATTCACAGACTTCAGAGTCAGGGCTTTGGACATCCCTGTTGGCTTATGTGGTTTATAAAATTTGCTTAAACTGTGCTTAAAATGTGCTTAACTTGAGACAACAATCCAATATAGAAATATTAAATTAAAAGTATTAAACAATACAATACAGAAATATTAAATTAAAAGTATTAACTTTAATATTTCTATATTGGATTGTTGTTTATCAACCATTTTCCCTTACTTCACTTTGTTTTCAATATCTCTATATGATAAAAAGAGAATACAAAATATGTTCTTCATAAATGTAAAATATTAAAAAAAAAAAAAATTACAACAGGTAGTCAGATTTTCATTCTCCATGCCGGCCTCCTGCTAATGATATATTTTAGCAGTTCTTGTCCGATTTCTGCCGAGTCAACGCGCCCTGATTGGATTCACAAATAAAAACTGATGAATAAGTAATGATGATAATGATGATGATGATTGCATTAATAATTTGACAACGTGCTTGTCCAAAGTCCGCCAAAAAGTTGGGCAAAAACAACCAGAATACGTTTGCCGGCCGGCGAAATATGTAATCAGTGAGCTTGCAGCAAGGCAGAGCGCTCTCTTTGGCGCGCCACTTAAGAGATTCGCTACTCTTCGGAAACGGTACTCTCTTGGTGGCATATCGCCTGACATTGACCTTGAATTGCAGCGTGTGGCTGTGGGGGTGTTTGTGTTGTAAACAGAGCACGTACAGCGACCGCAATCACCCAAATTGGGTTTACTGGCCATCTCTCCATGGCGGAATTTATTTGTTTAGGTGCCCGAGAAAGGCGCCTGCGCGCAGAATCACGCCACCCGAAGCCCGGAATGGTGACGAGATATCAGCAGTGTTTATCATCATCAGCTGCTGTTCTGGCGGTACAGTGCGAGTAATCAATAAGCTGTAACTGTCACCGGACGACGTGTAACGGTGGACGCCAGTGGGTAAGTGAAACCACAAAACAACGCCCACGCCTTATCGCTATTTTTATCTGCAGCGAATTGGGGAGCGGCCCCATTGGTAGTTCACAGCTGTGTCCTACGCTGAACAATGGGCAATCCCTACACTTGGGAATTATTTAACAATAATACAATTTAAATATCAACTAATATCAGAATGCAGCTGAGCTTTTATTAAAAAAAACACACAATGTAAGTTCTTTCCAGAAAACCCTAAGCAAGTACAAATTAAAGTTATAGCTAATAACTCGAGAGTGTCCTAGACACTGAGAGTATTTTTCAGGTACAATTGGTAGATTTAAATTTGTTTATCTCATGCGTTTTGTCAATCAAAAACTCACAAAAATAAAAATCATGGTAATGATTATTAAAGGCGTCGTATTCCAACAAAAAGTTTGAAAATTAGATAGAATAATACAAAAAATAAATAATAAATAAAATACCCTAAGGAATTTATCTAACAAAAATGAAAACTTTTTAAAGTTTTCAACAATATTAATTCATTGTATCTTTATTTATTATAAAAAGTGATGTCCTAAAGCTACAATTAATGGGCAAGTCACATATTTCATTTTAAATAAATAAAAGATGACATAAATAAAAAGTTTTTGCTGGCTTGAAAGGATTCCCTAAAGAGTTCCCTAAAGAGTGTAGAATATTTATTATTATGGCACACTTGTTTATCCAAAATGCTCGATACTATATATGTACATATGTACTACATACATATTACGTACATTCTCTGAGTGTGGACAAGTGCGCATGGGTGTAGCAGGACGTACACGTTGGAAAAGTTCAATGTGAAGGTCAGCGCGGAACATGAAAATGGGCTTTTGGATGCCAAATCCATGACTGGCGATCGGAAATGCCGCGGAACAGACCCGCGTGCAACCGGTGGTCAGGAAAAATGCTCACCTGCAGCTGTCCAGATGCGGTGCGCTTGACGTGCGACGTCTGGTACTCGTAGTCCGTTGTGATGAAGTCATTTTCCACTAGCACCTTCGGTGAGACGACTTCCAGCGTGGAGGTATTGGTGGGCTTCATTTTCGGTTTGGTGTGGGATTTCTGTTTACAATTCTGTCTCGGGGAGCACTTTATCGTTTATCAATTAGCGCGTTTGTTTCGGGAACTGAAGGCGTTCTAGTCGAAGCAAGAGTTCGCGGCGAATGACTCGCTTGGGCTGGAATCGGGCCGCTTTTATAGACTCTCGACTGCAAAAATTTCTCTTCGACTCTCACCATAGCGCTCTCTCCCACACTCAGAACAAAAATCGAACACCATACTTTACGAAAACCAAACTACTTTTCTCATATGTAATAGATTTCACGATACAATTAAAAGAAAACCCCACTTGTTGAGCTTATTTTTTGTTTAATTTAAAACCCAATTTTCGTTTTACATCGATTTTTGCTCCCAGTGCAGTCCCTCCGCCGGCATACTTAAGGGAACCAGACGATATCGGAAATTTTCCGGCATGCGTGAGATTTCTCAATTAGCAAGGCGCGGGGAATAGAGTTCTTGTCTTCATCTTTTTTCCTCGCTGGAGATCGCCGAGCAGGTGGCCGCATTCAATTTACCAATTTCCATAATTTAAATACAAGGGAATAGTTCGGTCGTGCAAAATTGAAACATTTTTGCCTTAAAGGGTTAATTAGAGCCGATTAATTTGGTCAATATTTTCGTAAGCAATAAACTCTATAGGCTCTCCTTATGCTGATTTTATTATAATTGTGTGTGTTTAACGGGTAATCACAAAATAATAAAATTACCTGCAACTAGGAGGAAAGTCAAAAAGTACGAGCAGCATTACTGGTCTATTCAATTTGCTTGTGTGTCTTTTTGCTCTTTAAACTCTTAAATATCATTCAAAATCACCCAAAAATGATTAAATTTCTAACAGCAGACCCTTATTAGATTGTCCTTGGCATAGCCAAGGTCTCTTATACATATGTATGTATATATATATTATATGATATGATATACATATATTCTTGATCAGCATTTGCAGAGGAGTCGATCTTCCCGTGTCAGTCTCTCGTCTGAGATATGCAATTATGGAATTTTCCCACAAGGTCCCTAAATAGGACCAACGAAAAAATGGATTTATTACCTAAGGGAAGGGAGGGTATCAGCAAAATGATTATAGTTGATAGTTATTGGACGTGTGGGTGGTCTAGACTCTGGACCAATGATTGTACTTTGTATTATTTTATGGGGAAACAAATGGTATTATTTCGTCAATCAGAGGGGAATGGGTTCTATCAATTATTAATCCTGATTATATAAGGGGAGTGGGTCAAAAATCATTAAAAAAAATGTGATTACGTAATATATGAGCAAACCCATAATGCAAACGAACAACTTTAAATCCATCAAAGTTCCTTTGACTTTAGTAACAGTGGCCGAATGTTATCCTTATAACGGCAAGGGTATATATGTAGATGTGTTAAATTCCTAATAACTAACTAAAATCGGGAAATTGATCTAGCTATTCTTAACCTGTAAAATGATAATCCTAAACCTGACTAAATAAACTTCTTAAGCATCCGTAAAAGCATGCACCGTTCTGGCATGTCCAGTACCATTTTGCAGCTTCCTTCTTATCGTCAGTTGTAAAGCCGATGATTTGGTTTCTTGGGAGCGCAAACAAGCGAATCTTCTAGAATCTCAAATCTAGAGGGCAAATGCATGCGAGGCCTCTTAGAGAAAACTTTCCACTGCAACCAATTGAGTGCTAAATGCGAGCTCAAATTACCATTTGTTGATCAATCAATGGAGTGGGCGTGGCATTCTTGAGTTGCGATGGGCCTTTGCTTAATTTCAGGGGATCGAGAAATTTCTATACGAAAAGTTTTCCATTGGAGCACCAAGGCAGCTCAACAGCAATCACCGAACCAGGCACATGATGCAGTGGGCGTCTCGTTTCCCTCACATGCAACCTTATCAGCGGCTCAAGTCTGGCACGTAGTTCCAGCAAATATATAACGACCAAGTGTGCTTGGTATCATCCATATCCATTTCCTGCTGAGGACGAAAAGTTTGCGCTTGTATAACATAAATGTATTTTGTGGATTGCGCAAGACGACCTTGAACCTAAGAAGCATTAATCATTCGCCAATCTCTGCCAACTTAGGCTACAATGACAGTTAATATTTAGTACAAATTCACAGTGTTAGAGTGCTACTTATGCTAAGATATTTGGGATTCAAATACGGGTTGAGTTCATAATTTGAAATACAGATTCGTGCCTATGTCTAAACTATGTACAATTATTATAAATTTCACTATAAGTAGGAAGTAAATCACGGTGATCACAATCTGATTAGCACAACACTTCTTCGAATGAGGCAAAGGAATGCGTAAGCAAAAGCACAATAAGCATGAAATCAAAACGAAAGCAAATGAGAGTGTATGCAGTTAGTTGTCCAGGAACTCCCACTCGCTGGAGGTGTTTGAGTCACTGGTGGTCGGTGGGGTTTCTCTGCGCAAGGGGTCCCCCGCCAGCCGAAAGTCGGGCAGAAAGCTGCTGTACTCCGTCTCGTCCTCTACGATGAGGGTAGCCTTTGGCTGGCTTTTGACAAACTTTAGTGGCGCCACCTTTGGCTTCACAGGCGGACAGGCCCGAATTCCATCCACTGGTTGGCCCGCATTATAACCTGAGTCCGCTATGTGGTCATGGGTTTGACCCCACATGGTAGTCTGGACATTGGCCTCTTCCATATGCGTGGTGGGATAACACCGGATTAGAGATTCGTTTAGCTCGGGCGTCACCGCCTGGGCAGCAATCAGCTCCTCCTGTGTGAGCGGGGCCAGGTGCACCTCGGGCAACTCCAGTTCGGCGGCCAGGGACTTGGCCTTCTCTGCGACAGTCTTCTGCAGAGTGACTGGACTGAGAGCATCGGGCAGGTGCTGTAGAAAGGCAGTCTTCATGTCCAGCGGCGAGGCTAGGCCATTGCTGAAAGAAATCAAATTCGGATAAGTAGGAAAAGGCCTTGCCTCCTTAGAGGTTAGGATTGTTTACTTCTCCATCTGACAGTAGCTGGCTTCCATTAGTGTGGCGGCATTCGTGAGGGGCAACCTGAGCTCGTGCGTCTCGTGTCCTATTTCCACTATGCCCGAGCCATTGCTATCCACCGGTGGCTTGCCCACGGATCTCTTTCTGCTGGTGTGGACGATAAACTGGTCGAAGTCCATTTCGCCGATCCGACGGAAGATGTCCAAGCGACGGTTCTGCTGCGCCAAAGGCGACTCGACGGCCAATTCTATAGGAACATTTAGGTCCAGCTGTTCCGCGGGCGGCACTTCAAAACACTCCTCGGCGCCCTGCAGCACGGGCTCCGCCTGCAGCTCCGGTGGCGACTCGAGTCGCGAGTTTTGTGATGACCCACCCATCACCGGAACAGGTGGCGGCATCAGCGGATTGAAGATCACCTTGGCCGTTTTGTTAGGCGGCTCGGGCAGTGGGGCTAAGCGTAACAGGGAGCGCTCGCCCTCCAGCACGAATATTTCCTTGTCACATACACAGAAGTCAAGTATCTTTCGGAACCCACGAGCGACTGCTTCCACTTTAAGTCGGTCCAAGTTCAGAATGTATAGGGTAGCGTCGTCGTGTGTCACCAACAGCGAGTCGCAACTGTCATACAGGTACAGCTGGCGAAAGTTGCTGCTGGCCACGTAGCCCATATCCCCATCGCCTGGTACTGCCGGTCCTGCTGCAGATGGAGCTGTGGCCAAGTGGTGGCTGCTGGACGGTTCATTGAACTGCTTTGGGTTGAGGATGGGTATCTCCCAGGTGGGGCTGCGCAACACGGCGTCTCTGAACAACACAGTCTTGGAGACGTTTCCAGATATGTCAGACATCCAGAAGCGCAGGCCAGGGCGACCGCAGACGAGCAGCGGCATCTGGTCCTGGGATTTTTTGAGGAACACGGCTCCGCAGTCGATAAGCTGTTTGCGATCCTTCTTGCCCACCTGTGTTATGGTCCACTGAGAGGTGTTAGCGTCGCGCTGGCAGACGATGCAGCGATAGAGTGTGGCCACCAGCAGATGGCTCTGCTGCACGCTGAGTTGCACGATCTCGTAGGCTTCGCTCAGGATCTCCACGGATTTGCTGAGATGCTGTTTCATGGAATACATATTAGTCCTTGCCTTCCTTGCAGGCAACGTGCTACTCACCGCCTGGTAATCGAGCTCTGTAAGCACCACCACACCCTGGCGGTCGCCGGAATAGAGCTTCATCCCGTTCTTTGACCACTCACAGCAGCTGACCACGCACTTGTGAAGGTCCCTGATGGTGTAGCGCTCGATGGGCCTACTACGAGTGCAGGGAGCCACCAGGTCCAGGTCTCGAGGCAGCTCCTTCTGAATTTGGAAGATGCTTACCTGGCCGTTGGCGCACCCCGCTGCCACCATATACTCCACTGAGTTGACAATACGCACGCACGTTATTCGAGTGGCCACCTGTCGGGGAGGGGGAGCACACGCTTAATGGGGGAACCACACGCAAGACCTCGGGCTGAAAACGGGGATGAGTCATTGTCATCGACATCGCCTACCTCCGACTTGAGCTTCTGCATTTCCCCCGACTGGCGGTTGTACCAAAAAACAATGCCCGCGTCGCTGCCGACTGCCAGAAAATGTTCGGTGGCATCCACACAGGTAAGATTGAGATTGGCCGGAAAGAACCCGCGCTGCAACTGGGCCGGAATGTGGTCAATGATTTCTGTCAGCGGCGCCCACTCCCGGATGGAGCACAACTCCTTGGTGCTGATCATGGTGGAGCTGCTGCAAATTACGCCTCAAAAACGTAGGAAATACCCGTACTCTGGATTCTCCGACTCAAACAACAAATGCCAAAATAACAACTTTCAAGTAACAACCTTTGATGATCATATTTTTTCGTCCACGTCAGCTGGTCACACTTATATCCCATAATGGGAACTTCTTGAAATTAGCGTTGCCAGACTAAGCAAGGACATTTTGACTTCCTAATTTTCGCTTCTAAGGCGATGCTTTCCAGGTTGCTTGCGAAAAAAACTAGATTTTCCGCGGAAGCGCCGGAAAAGATCTCGAAAGGCTCCTGGTATCGAAGTCTGTCTTCAGGCACTATTTTTCTCGAATAGTGTGGCAATGCCAAAAATCTCAAGCGCTTATCTATTTTAATGTGACCAGTTGCCGCGTAGGAGAAAATCTGCCCTTTTTTCTAGCGAATTTTAGTGAGTTTTGGTGTTATAAAAAGCAATATTTTTGTCTCCGTAAATCCAGTTAAAATAACAAGAAACAGGGAATTTCGAACGCAAGATTGTCTGCGATAGAGTGTGATTGGACCCCAGGAACCCCAGCTGCCACGGACCACTGCTCGCCTTCGACTCGCTGTCAGCAGTTGCCTGGCGCAGATAAAGCAGCTGCCGAGGGGTAAAGTTCACGAAAACGTTCCTTGTCCGGAGTCAGTTAGAGTCCGTCGCCATGGTAGACAACAATAACCTGCGCAGTGCTGTGATTAGCGAGGCGCCAATAGTTCCGCCCTCGAGCAGTTTTGGACCGGGACTCTCTAGTGGCATGGGTCCGCCTGAAGCTGTTCTGCGTACTCCATACGGCAATGTTAGGGCGCTGCCCGGTACAGCGCAGCCGCCTCCCCTGCCCCAGTCTCCGTTTCAGCAGACACAGCAGTACGGATTCGGCGGGGGATACGGGGGCAACAGCTACGGCCTCGGTGGCTTCAACAGCGGCGCTTTCGGATACGGCGGAATGGGAGGTGCTTTTGGCGGTGGCTACGGCTATGGCGGCGGCTACGGCGGAGGCTTTAACAGTGGATACAGCCGATTCGGAGCACTGGGCCCCAACGATCCTGAGCAGCGCTTTATTCATATGGCCGAGGCAAGCTCGCGGCCAGCATTCCAGAGCATCGAATCGCTGGTATCAGCCATCGGAAACATTGCCTCCATGCTGGACTCGACGTTTTTCGCCCTGACCAGCTCGTTCCGGGCCATTTTAGGAGTGGCGGCGAACTTTGGGCGCCTCCGAAGTGTGTTTGCACAGTTCTGGACAACGTTTGCCATCTTCCGAAGCCTGAACTGGATCTACAGAAAGTGAGTTGTGCTGGCTTGTGGTAAAAGAGTTGTGATTGAGCAACTTTCTGTACCCCTTTCAGGATTCTCTTCTGGCTACGTCTGTCGAACCTTGATCCATCTTCGGCGGCTTTTAAGAAAGCTTTTGCGGAAGCCCTGAACGAGAACAAACCGCAAGCAGGCGGTGCGCCTCAAGTACCGCGAAAGGGCACTTCACCCTGGCCAGTGCTGGCCTTCCTCAGTTTCATCTTCACTGCTCCCTATTTGATCATGAAGCTGCTGGGCACCGTGACGAACACCGCCCAAGAGGAAGGTACGCACCATGCACATTGCACAGCTCAATTTATCTAATCGAGAGGGCACTTTGCTCCGGCCATGTCCCATAATCTCGACGATAAGACACGCAAACTGCCAAGATAAGCCCTCTAATAATGTATTTACTTTCGTTCCCGCAGCCCGTAATCCGTCCAAGTGGACGACACCGATTCAGACCCAGGCTGTTTACGATTTTGTGGGACGCAGCCAGAGCGAGCTTTCGCTGCGCGCCGGCCAGACGCTCCAGGTTGCCCCCCGCGATATCCAGCAAACCCTTAACCTGCTCAATACTGGCTGGGCCCTGGCCTCTGTAGATGGCCAAACCTCGGGCATTATTCCCATCAACTATGTTAAATCGCCCCAGCAAATGCGGCAGGAGGTCCAAGAGCAAATGAAACCCCCACAACCCCAACAACAGCCTCAGCCAGGGTTGATGGACCTGTCGGTGGGGTCTTTTGCGCCGCCGCCTCTGGAGCAGCAGATGAACTACGACTTCAACTTGGCTGCACAGCAGCAGGAGCCGCTGGGTCCGCCATCCACGACAGCAGCGGCCTTCGAAGGGGGTTTCGCCTGAACGAAACTAGTGTGAAAAGTAACCCCTAAGTTTAGCTTTGCCTGGTGTTCAGCTTTTGTACATGCACCTTGTATTTTAAGATAGTTTCTCGCCTTTTGTACATTTCCATTTAGCGGTTAACTAGTGGTCGATTATTCAACTAAGTAAACATCCCATAAACCATATGGCATTATTTTTTGGAGTCGTGACTCGGCTAGTCAAATTGTGTGAGGGAAAATGCGGTGCGCTTCTTGATTTATCATATTTTACAATATGCAATTCACTTTATTAACTCGTTACTCGGTTCGGTTTCGTCTTTCTCCTCTGTTCGTTATTTCCTTTTCATCAATATGCATTATTTATTTCGATTTATTACACAACTACATGCTCTCGACACTTACTCGTTAACGCCTTCTACTTTGACTTTCTACTAATTTGTATTTGTATGGTTTGTGTTCACTTGAAGAAGTTCGATAATATAGATACAAATTCAGAAAATGTGTATATCTCGTTTGAAATGTTAGTACTAGTTTTAGGTAGGTTGATTATTTTGCAATTATCTCTTCTCCATGGTCAACTTAAACTTTTTCTTGAGAAACGTCAATTGTTTGTAAGCAAATTAAACACAAATTTCATATGTTCGTTCTTGTCTGCAGTGCAAACCGCGCTAGGCCTTTCCAAAATAATTGCATTTCTTTACTTTTACTGCTACTATTGTGTGTGTACAATTTTGGTATATAATATAATATTAAGAGACATTCACCACCCGTAACATAATCGCGCGCTCACTGAGGCCTGCCCAAACATGAAAGGGCAAGTGGGAGGGGGTGGGGACTCATAACAACTAATAAGAGAAAGAACATTTGCCTGGGCCAATGATATACGGGCTGAATAATATGCGAAATGTGGTTCGCACTAAAATACGGGGTTTCTGCTTAACTAGACAAATTATTTTAAAAACGTTTTGAGCTTAAACATAAATCTTCAATGCTACAAGTTAGAACTGTGTATGCAAGCTACATGTACACGCACATACATGGACCTCCAACTCCGGCTCCCTCCGCGAGCTTTCTCTCTCGATAAGAAAGCAAACAGAAGCATGTGTGTGTGTCGGAGTGAGGGGGAGTGGATCACCTAACCGGGGGGGCGTGGCAAACCTAACAATGCGTTGATAAACGTAAAACTAAATGTATCCTCTGCATCTGCAACTCCTCCATCCGCATCCGCTTCCGCATCGGCCATAAATGATGGCACAATGCCGGCGGCACCGTCAGCTCAATCAATGTCGTCCTCCAATTCGTCATCATCCAGCTCCAGCTTAAACTCGCCATCGGTGGTGGTGTGCTGTGCCGAGTGTTGTGCAAAGCCTTGGGACTCGTTGGTCGTCTCCAGGTACCCATTATAGTCAGTGTCCTCGTCGTCCGAATCGTACATTATTTCCACTGTCTTGCCAGTGCCGTAAGCTATATAAAATGCAGGTTGAGCAATGATAACACGCAAGATTAAAAGAATTCCATAAACTTCCTACCCTCAACGTATTTGGACAGATTCGGCGGCACCCAGGACTTGACTCGTTCAATATTCTCCGGCGTACACTCGCCCTTATCCAGGCCTATAAAGAAATTACCTTAACGTTAATCTCTAACTTGGTGCTTTCTCAATGCTTACTCACCAAACAGGAGGCCCATTTGCTTCAGGACTTCAATGTCATCGTGCATTTCGAAGGCCTTGTCGAACTTGAAGATGTATTCGGACCTGAAAAGATATTAGCATTCAAATTAGCAGGAAATTGGTAGGGGAAGAGGAAATGAGACTAACTTGTCGTTGGTTACACTGCAGTTGATTTTGGTGGACTTGTGCGTGTTCATAATGATGAAAGGCAGCTCAATAGAGGCATTTGGCGACGGCACCACGCCCTGGCTCTCGTTCCGCTTGTTCCGCTCGACCAAGCCCTTGAATGCCACTAGCTGCATGATCATTTCCCGCAGCGTGTCCTGCTTGTGCTTGATCCGCTCGCGGCGTCGGCAATTCTCCTCTTCCAAGGCCAGGAATTGCTATTCAAATGCAGAGAGAGAAATTAGCACAAAGATGGGAATTGGCATTCGGATCGCAAACGTACCTCGGCTGAATTGGCGGGCAAGCCTATCCAGCGTATCTCTTTTTTGTCTTTGGAGATAACATTGATTGCCATCAGTACGTTGAGAGCATCGTAGACACGACGTCGGATATTCTTTTGATCACAGTTGTTGTCGTACGCATTGTTCTTCATCTCCTCGCTGACCAGATCGTCGGCCACCTCGTTGTACGTGGTCTTGCCCTTCTCCTCCACCTTCTCGCAAACCTTCATCGAGAAGTGCCGCAAGCCCTTTCCGGCCTTGTCCGGCTTGCGTTTCCTTTGGATTGACAGCGACGAGCCGGACAGGGAGTGCAGGGAGTTGCTCTGAATGGCATGGCTAGTAGCGGGAAACAATCAACCAACAATATTAGCTCCTATAGCCTGACGTCCGACGCTGTTTGATTGCAACTTACAGTTTTGATTTGATTTTCAGGGGATTGTTTGGCGTAAACTTCACATAGCGATCCCCTTTTATCTGGAATGCAAGAAATGTCAGTGCCGCGTAGGGAATACCGGCTCTGTAACCAACTTACCACGTCGTACATGCCGCCGCTGCCGCCGCCCGCACTCTTCTGCGTCACCACAGTCGTGTACGAAGTATCTGCAAAACGGAGCGATCGAGGGATTAGATTACTAAGAGCGTGCGTCCACCGCTTGGTGTGATGTGCCTTACTTTCTGATTTTGGAATGACCAGTCCGTTGTCCTGCAGCCGAATAAACTGCCCCTGATTGCTGGAGCCCTGCAGATTTCCAAATATGGGTAATTGGTAGTTACTTGGATAGTTACTTCCCTTGAGGGAATGCCCGCTCCGAACTCACCATCTGACTGAAGGCGCCCATGCGTCCCACGTTGCCGATACCGCTGCCACTTCCATTTCCGCTGTTACGCGCTGGTGATCCGGTGGCGTACACCACGGCGGACTTGCCGGCCTCCATCTCGGACTTCAGTTGGGCCGGCTTGAGCATCTTGGCGATTTGTCCTGCGGGAGGAGATGCGAGATTCGTACGCCTGAGTTTCGGATACACACATAACACGCGGCTGGGTTGCTTATTTGATAACACAACTGCATCTATGTATTCTCACAGATACAAGTGCGGAAGTGTGTGCGTGCGGTACTATCAACGATGCGTTGTGTTCGCCGCGCGGCGAGTGAGGCGAATGGAGCGAACGAAACAGACGGAACAAACGAATGGTGCTGAGCGCGCCACTGGAGGCGAATGCAGCTACAACATCAACACCAACGGCCATACAACGCCATACATCTTTTCGGTGGAACATTAGGGGTGCATACATTTACGTCTTCCCACTCACACACACACACACAAACACACACAGTGGCGACGTGTGTACACACAATGGTGGGACAAGGATAAAGATGCAGAAACAGAAACAACCCGAAACCAGATCGCCTGGCCATAGAGATGAGCAGCACGTGACCGAAAGTGAACCCTATCAAACTAGTGATGGTCCGATACACGTTTGTGACTGGGGACGATACTTGGCCATTGTAGTTTCCAAACGCTGCTACCGATCAGTTTAGTCATTTCCAGTAAGCTTGAAGCAAAATGTACACCATTTTAAGTAGCGATAACTAAAAATCAATGATAATCACTGTAAGTAGCAGTTTTCAAATTTTATGAATCAAGTACACTTAAGGCATCTTTGTAAGAATAGACAATCAATACGTTGTACTACAAAAATATATTTTTTATCTGAATAAAGAAGGAGTCACAAATAATGACTGTCTTCCTAGAATAATAATAAATTATTATAATCAAAACAAATTCAAACAAAAAAATAGTTGAAAACGTATGTTGTTGTGTTTGGTAATTAAATGATCTTAATTGTCACATCGCGAGTGATAACTCATCAAAAAATAAATAGATACTGTGACTCGGCGGTAGTCGAGCAGCAGCCCTGGGATTCATAGCTAATGTAACCGGCTTTTTCTAAGCATTTCAAGTTTTACATCGGCGCTCTGCGATGGGATAATTATTCACCTGTCGCCGCCCCGATATTTGCATAATCATAACAACAAACAAAGCAAGTGGACGAAGAAGCAGAAGCGCGATGAGAAGTCCAAAACAAAAACAGCAAAGGGTCGAAGAATACTAAAAATATCTTCCAACTCTCTCGCTTTGCCCCGAAGCGCACACCTGCGAATGACTCACGGAGGCTTAATCAGTGTGGAATACGGCTGTTCATCCGTACGAAGGGTCCTGGGAGCCTTGCACTCGACGCCACCGTTGCCATTGCATATTGTCCCACAACGTTCAAGGGAACAAATAATCCTCGATACTTGTAAAAGCAGTACCATAGTTCGGCCGTAGCAAACAACCAGTTAACCACCAACCGGCCTGCCACTAAAACCGAGTTTATGCGTGCACCAAATTCGTAAATCTGATAATCGTGACAAGCAATGGTTGGTTATGAGAATTATATTCTGCCATTCCATTACCAGGGTTTCAGTTAAGACTGCTTATTTTGGTCGCGCTAAACTTATTAAGCAGTCAGGCGACAGAATATGTTAAGTATTTTATAGCATCACCAATAACAAATCAACATTAAATTAGTTAAATGGAGAACATGTTTTATAAAAGAATATAGAGGACAATTATCGTCAATTGGCGCATAAACGCGGCAATCTAGAAACACACACGTGTACAAAGTCGCTTACACATGTTTGGCGTTCGCCTGTTTTGGGCCTCAGCTTCGTTGATGTGCGTACGTGTGTGTTTGTGTGGCATTGTTGTTCTTGCTTTGGCCTTTTTCTCTCTGTACATCAAGCTCCACTCGCGCGCTCCCCACTAACCGACATGAGGGGGACACATGACAGAATATCACGCCTTTCGGCCGAATCTATGGATAAAACCGCCCAAATCTCTTGGGCGGCCGGTGGAAATGCGAAATCCTTACTCCGAGTATGCATCACCTAAGCGAAATAATCAGCTGTTGGACGCCCGATAAAATGTGAGAGAAACGTGTGTGAGTGTGTGTGCGTGTGTTTATGCGGCTAAGAGTGTGTGTGAGCGCGCCAACTGGGCGATGGGCGGCGAATGGAAGATGGTGGTGGATTAGGGGGTGGTGGCAAACCGATTTTTGTTGTTATTTTGCGGGGGTCTCTGCCTTTTATTATTACTTTTTGCCAATTTCTAGCACTGTGGTACTGCGCTGCTCGCCTCGTCTCTTCTCAGTGGCCCCCAAAGCGTATCAAACGATGAATATTGTAGGCAAAAGAAACCCGAAAAAGAAAAGATGGCGTTTACGCTGCCCATGCAACTTTGTAGTATCGCACCCGCCTCCATCCGTGCGTGTGTGCGTGTCGCCGAGCGAGCGTGTGTGTGTATATGTAAGTGAGCTATAGGGCGCACACCAACGCAAAGCCAGTCCACTTATCCTGACGACAGGAATCCCTCCTGTTCCGCCCACTTACCGTGTTCATCCCGGAAGAAGAAATTCACCTCGTCTGCCTTCACTGCACCGCTCGCTACGGCGGAGGTGTGCGCCATCTTTGCAGTAACAGCAGCCGCAGCAGCAGCAGTTGTGGTCCTCCGCTTCCTCTTGTTGTTGTTGCTGCCGCTCAGGTAGGCAGGTGCAGGCTCCCGGAACGCCGACAAACAGAAGGTTCGGGCACGTAGAGCAACGTGTGTAGATGGATTTGGGTGGGGGCGCGAGCGGGTGATGTACTGCACCCACGGGTTGGCACGTGTGCAAATCCGGATCGGATCGGGTCGGATCCGAACCTCAACCACACTCTCCGCACAAGTTGCAAACTCGCTGTCGCTCGAGTCAAAATGGCGAGCGCATTTTTGTTCACTTCCAGAGCATTTTTTCTGGTCACACACACACAGCGGCGGCCGCAAAATCGCCGCGGAGCCTCTTTTTTCGGACACTTTTTCGCGGACTTGGCGCAGCTCGATTTTCACCAGCTTGGGAGCAAAAGACTCGCCGGACTCGTCGCTTTCAAACGCGGTATTGGAACACTGATTTGGCAAACTTCAGGCGCAACACGATGGACACAAAATTTCCACTAAGTCGCTGCTTTTCGTTTTCATGTGGGAAAGGCTAAGCAGGCTGTGTGCGGGTGTGAATGAAATGGCAGACAGTGCGCGCCAATTTACGCATCAATCGCTAGAGCTGGCTCGCCCGCTCACGATAGTATCGATACGTCGAATTGGCCGATCGATGTCGGATTTCCAAATGTTGATGAGTTTCCCATGTAACTCAAGTAAGCGCCGACCACAGAATGCCCAAGTTTTCATTTTGTTTACAACAGTGCTCTAGTTTTATAATTAAAATGTTCAACAAATAACTGTTAATGAAAATTAAGAATAGTAAAACACAGTCTGATGACATCGATAATATTTTGCTTCAATATATCGATATTTTTCTAGCTCTATTTCCACATTAATCGCATCAGTGTTGAAGGCAGCTGATGGCCGGCGACCACTTACAACACTGGCCGCGAATGTAAACAAAGTTGCCACTGCGCATCCCGGCGTTATTTTCGTAACAGCCCGGCACTGTCACACTGCGTCCAACAAAAACTTTTGGTGTTGAAAAATGACAAAGCAGGCCCCAAACAATCAACCTAGCCGAAATCCCTTAGGAGTTTAACACGATTACCCGCACCCACTCAGCACTCAGCGCCCAGCGCCAGCCGAGGAGCAGCCGCAGCCCCAGAATGGTAGATCCGGTGGCAGCGCTGTGCAACTACAATGTCCTGGAAGTAATTTTTTCCTACCTGGAGCTGGACGACCTGAGTAAATGCTCGCAGGTGTGTAAGAGCTGGTACCACTTCCTGAACGACGAGATCAGCGACGTGTGGCGCTGGCACTGCCTGAACAAGCTGCCCAAGGAGGCGCTCAAATCAGACCTGCTGGCCTCCCTCTCCACGTATAAGACGAAGCTCAGGGCTTACTTTCACGCCTGGAGCCCGAACGACTGTTCGCGCAATGTGTATATAAAGCCAAATGGATTCACCCTGCATCGGTAAGGCGGCCCTACCGGCACCCATTTCCGTAAGAGCTTACAGTCTCACAATTGGTCTCTTCTGTCCGTCAGCAATCCCGTGGCGCAGAGCACAGATGCGGCCCGCAGCAAAATTGGTTTCAAGCACGGACGTCACGCTTGGGAGGTTATTTGGGAAGGACCTTTGGGCACCGTGGCCGTCATAGGCATATCCACGAAAGAGGCGGCCCTCCAATGCCACGGCTATGTAGCTCTGCTGGGCTCCGACGAGCAGAGCTGGGGCTGGAACCTGGTCGAGAACCACCTGCTGCACAACGGAGACATGCAGGGCAGCTACCCGCTGCTAAATAACGCGCCCAAATACCAGGTGGGCGAGCGGATACGCGTCATACTCGACTGTGATGATAATACACTGTCCTTCGAAAAAAACTATGAGTTTCTGGGCGTGGCCTTTCGGGGTGAGGAGATCTGAGTTACCAAGCTTGGCTTTTATTTATTATCTTTCCTTCCATTCGCAGGGCTACCGGACAAGAAGCTTTATCCCACAGTATCTGCTGTCTACGGCAACACCGAGGTGTCAATGGTCTACCTGGGCACCCCTTTGGATGGATAGTGCTGGCAGGAGCAGAGATGCAGCCTTACCGCGTACAATTTGTTTAAAAATCTGAATGGATCAAGCTAGTTTTATGTGTACATTTGTATTTATCTTGATTATGTTTGCTTCATTCCACCTGCAACTCAGTTCGATATCTTAAATTTAGTTAATAGTTCGTTTTTGTACAAAATTTTGCATTTCTTTGTTTTAACGCCACGCCAAAGTTCAAGTCCACCTCCTCACTATCTTCACATGGCAATTTACGTTAGTTACATATATGAACCAAATGATTAAATTATAGCGATTGAACAATAATAAAGCCATGCGTTTGATTCCTTATTTAAACTTTATTTAATCGCATCACTAAGGCCTATTCGCATTGTCACTAGAGCTCTTGATCTTGGCCCAGTTGTCTTCATCAAACAGATCATCGAAGTCGTTGTAGAAGTCGGCGTGGACATGCTTATCGTTAGCGGGCAGATGGTCCATCATCATCCCTGTGGCACCGCCAGACTGGAAGGACAAAGAGTGCGCATTTTATCACAAATTTCACGTTTTCAGGTGAAGCCTCGACATGTAGGCTTACCTCGTCCATTTCCATGTAGCCAGGGCCTTCAGAAAACATTTCGTCGGCAGCCAGAATAGGTTTCATATTTAGGTCCATTTCAATCTCCTTTTAACTTATTTATTGCTTGCTTTTACGAGTTTGCTTGCCAAAATTTTCAGTCTTCTTTGCCAGTGTTGCCACCGGAATGAATAGGCGCCATCTGGCAGCCCTGTCTTCCAGCTGATTCCGAGGAGCGATTGGTGGGATAAGTAAATATTTTTAAAACTTTTGACAAGATGGTACGCGTCGGCCTCCAGATCTCCGCCACATTGGAGAATATTGATAAGCTGGAAACGAGCCACCCCGACTACCCCTTTTTTGTGAAGATCACTTGCAGCAACTGCGGCGAGCAGTCGGACAAGTGGCACGACATCACCGAGTCGGAGCGCGTGGGGCAGGACAGTCGCAACGCAGCTGGCTCCAATTTCCTTATGAAATGCAAATTGTGTGGCCGCGAAAACAGCATCGACGTCGTGGAGAAGTCGAATGGTAAGCGCTCTGTTCGGGGGACGGCCTTAAACTAGGTAATCCTGATTCCGTCTCCCCAGTTGCCTACACAGCGGACGATGCCGGTCGCTTTAAGACCATAGTCATCTTTGACTGCCGCGGCGTGGAGCCCGTGGAGTTCTCACCCCGTGCCGGATGGCGCGTCTCCTCATCGGAGAATGGCCAGACTTTTGATGATGTTGACCTATCAGAGGACGATTGGGTTGAATATGACCAGAAGAACAACAACTCGGTGGGTGTCTATGACTTCGCCTCGAAATTCATCAATCTGAAGAAGTGATACAGACGAGCATTTTTATGTGGGTGAACATTATTCATCTACTACCTTCAAAAATAGCGATACATGTTGAATTATACCACAAATCCAAAACTAGACATTTTTTGAATATAGCCGGGAACACAACTTTTTTACTCAGTGCAGGTGTAGTCTATTGTAGCCTATTGTTTAGTTTGTTGTGGGTTTCCCAAGACTAAAGATTTGTTGTTGAAATCTCGAGATTCGATCGTGTGTGCGCAATATGTCCGTATTTTCGTTTCTTGGACAAAAGCGTACTTTTTCGATTTTCCAATTGTTTTGTTATTTGGTAATTTTGTACTGCTTAAACCACTGACTTGATTGTTTAAAAGTCATTTATTTGCCTAATCGTTTTAAGCGAAATAAAATAAGAAATGGCATATTTATCAATAAGGAATTCCGTTCCAATTCCGTCCGTTTTATTTACTTATTTAGTGCACTATCACAACTTAAGTTATTAAATGAAACAAATGTATTTATAAAAACCTTGCTATCCCTTCTTCAAGAATAATTTAGAAGTAAAACGCAGAAACTCGTGAAAGTGTAAACAAGAACCTGGCTGAAAGGCACGGTGTACATTGATAATATTTTTATTCGGTTTTACAATAAGTAATGAGTTTATGTTGTCGGAACTTGAAGAGACGTGTCAAGTCTTTTTTAACTGGTTTTTGAATGAAAATTTTAAATTTCCGACAAGACCGTCGAAATAAAAAGCGATGATCTTTGGCGGAATCCGGTAAAACACTACCAAATACGGAATGTTAAGGAGACAAAACACATAACCCTATACAGCATTCTGATAAAATACACATACATTTATTATTTAAATTGGCATTTAAAAAAGAGAAAACTGCGGAATAGATTAATCATTTTTTGAATAAAAATGTATGTACAAGAAACAACTTTAAAAGCGATCAATGCACTAAAGGTGAATTTCACCGAATTTTCGGAATAAATGTATTTTTTCAAGCTGTTATGTTACATACCGCAAATGTTAAATTAACAGTCTAGTATTAAGATACCAACTGTTAAAGTCAGTTGCTGCTGAATATTATACTTCCACCGTACACCCACTATTATCAAACGCTCGGCGGTGACATACGGTTACCGTATCACGGTAGCTTATTATATTCTCAATCAGTAAATATTTTATCGTTATGCGTTATTTATACCATACCAAAGCATACCAAAGAAATATTTTTTTTTTAAATTTCTTATAGCGTATAACGTTAAAAAGCCGATACCGGGTAATTGATAATTCATATTCATAGATACACTATTAAATAAATAGAAAACATTTTAAATTCGACAGAAAATGTTATGCTTTTACTTACTTTACTCTTTTGCATATTCCCGGTAGACGTCATTGTACATGTTGTCCCGCATTTGACAACGCTAATTCTAGTGGCAAAAATAGCTAAGCACTGCTCTCTCCTTTGAAACTCTCCGCGGTGCTCCTCTCCTTGAAGGTGAACTTTCGAAAGCAGCCTCTCTTTCTTCCTTGGGAATTTTGAATTTGAGCATACTGTTTTTATTCCTCCTTGGGACTTTTGGACTGTTTCGCTTTTCTTATAATTGAATTTTACACCATTTTTTTTTACGCGATCGCTGCACTGAACTGCTATTGAATTCTAGAGGGCGCTTTATGACTTTAAGCAGGCCAGAAAACTATTAGCTATTATTATTAGTTCCCTGATTCAGCATGTATTGGGAAATTCCTTATTTCGATATTTTCCCTATATATTGTAAATGCCTTGCAGTTTTCACTTTCAAAAAACCGCAAGGAATTTACATTTTCCTCTTAACAGAGTTAACATTCTCTGTTAACTTCGGAACGGAATCTCACGGAAACTTCCCGCCTGCCAATTGGCTTGCGGATTAAAATCGGTGAGAACAGAAATTAGTTATTTTTAAATACAATGCGATAATGTTAATTTGCAATGACAATTGTACTTCATTCTTTAATGTTTCAGGAACATTATTACATAGCTGAATTAGCTTAAGGTAACGTAATTGATTTATAAATAATTTTTTTGTGACTGCACCTTAGTTCGTTACTAAACATCTATTTGCATTTTAATCTTGAATTTAAAGTTGTCAGCATACTCAAATAGATCGTCGGCTTCATGAGATTCATTTTGAAGATTCGTTTTAATGTATGTTTTACAGTTGTAAGAACACCTATTAATTCATGTTGAAGAAAGAATTTATCTCTTTCTAAATATCAGTTCATTTATTGTAAGAACTTAATGAAACGTGATTTTTCCCGAGCATTTCACAAGACTGCCTTCAGAACATCTGCCTTCAATTAAGATAATAATTAAGGATAAGATTACTGGCAAAACTCAGACAAGGCATTTGTCAAGAGCGGTCAGCTGAAATCATTTTGAATTAAAAATGGACAAAAGGGAAATTTTATAAAAAGTCCTCAAATCAACAATGGGAATCCGTATATGCTAAAGGAAAATCCGAAAATGTTATCCAATTTACTCCCAAGTGAAAACTGTAAAAGGCTGCATAACAGAGAACGGCAAGGGTACACCCAAACAATAAGTGCACCCGAATCATTTGTGCGCTTACGACACTTA
>JAEIIG010033425.1:0-29975 GCA_018904695.1 Drosophila parvula | reverse complement strand
CAACAAGTCAAAAAGTGATTTTAGCAACGAGTTTCGGCAGAATGCCCCACTGTGCGGCGGAGCAGCTGCGCATGCGCAACGGACAGCACAACAGACACGACCTATAGTCAGACGTAAAAAGTAAACAAACAAAGGAAGGCAGTCAAACGAGTCGATGGGGAAATACCCTAGCTATAAATGGGCAGAATTGGGAAATATGATACATAGGTTACCTAGGTGGCTTCAGTTATTATAAACGCATAAAGTAAATTCCATTCCTTTAAGAGTAAGGCATAAATTGAGTTTATTTAAATATTTCCAGCTTTGTTTTCATAAGCGAATTTAAGATCTGATTTCCTACATTTTCTCTGATCTTCTCTGTACTTTATATGGTGTAATAACTATTCCTATGTGACTCACATATAGTAACCACATCAATCGATTATGAAAGCCGCCTGTTACAGCTTGTCCATAAACAATCAACCTGTTTTGAAGTTTTGTTTTCTAAGCTAACAAGGCCAATGTCTTGGTTTGTCGACTGGTTTTTAATCAGGAAGAGGTCTGTGTGCAAAAGTTGTGAGAAAATAAATGCACTTTCTATTTAGAACTTTCCTATAAGGAGATTCTCCTCCATACTGGCTAGTCAAATATTTTCTCTACCTAATTTGATAATCTCCAGACAATGGGAGATAGTTATCTATGGGAAATTCCTCAGCTGCCCGAGCTGGCAATAAATCAGTGTGAAATTTGAGATATCAGGAAAGTTTGCTGTCCCGTATCGCCAGCAAAATAAATAAACAAGAAAGCCAATGTGTTTTTGTCATGAATGGAGCCGAAATGGCAAAGCAACAAAGAAAAAAACAGCGACTGCAACAAAGTGCCAGGCGCTCGGAGACCTTTCCCTGAAAAGGCCAGGAAACTGGTTTCGCCCTGAGGCTTGGCAACCGAAAATTGCCACAGATTTTTTGCCTGCTGCATTTACCAGTTTGATGCAGTTTCCACTGCATCGAGGTAGCAGTGGTGGCGGCGGCACCTCTCCATTGTTATGCAATGCGTAATCGCCTAAGTCAGTGGGTCAGTGACTTGGCCAGCTCCGTCTTTGTCCCACTGAGCCGGTAAACGTTTGTCCATAATTGTTGGAGCGGGCCTCGGATCTTGACCACCAGGGGAAGTAACCTTAAGTGGCAGCGTATTAAGTTGAAGGCTATTGCAACCACATTTCTGATTGATTTGCAGCTGCCAACATGGACACCAACAGCACCACAGCCAATAACAACAATAATAACAACGGGTACATGAATCCGGCCTTTGTCGGTTCATTGAATGCCTCAACCATATCCATACCCGGCGCATACAAGCCCCACAATGTTGCAAATGGCAGCAGCAGCAACAGCAATCAGAAGCAGCAGGAGGCGGGAGCTGTGGCAGGTACTGGATCCGCGACAGAACCCGGAGACAATCAGCCAGGAGTGGAAGCGGGCGAACCGGGCAAACAGCGGGACAGTTGGAACAACGATATTGAGTTCCTTATGTCCTGCATCGCACTGAGCGTGGGTCTGGGCAATGTCTGGAGATTTCCATTCACAGCGCTGGAAAATGGCGGCGGAGCCTTTGTCATTCCCTACCTGATCGTCCTGGTGCTGGTGGGAAAGCCCGTGTATTATCTGGAAATGCTGCTGGGCCAGTTCTCAAGTCGAGGCAGTGTGAAGGTTTACGATTTCGCACCCATCATGAGGGGTGAGTTGAAAATTTAAATATACGATATATAAATTAATTAGCAATCGATTAATAGCAATTAATAGCAATAGATAACAAACCGGGAAGTGTGACCAAGTTAATATGTAATCAGCTACGATTATGTACTACAAAATATAGCTAAATAATAACCTATTAATTAAGAAATGTAGCAACACGGAACATTGATTTCTTCTTAAATAGTTCAAGAAGATGAATTTTTACAGTTAAAGAATTATGTACTCCAATTTCTCTGCTAAAAAATATTCTAAAAAGTCCCAAAAAAAATGTAATAAAAGGCTTACAAGCGCATATATTTTATATATTTTAAGAATTTCTTATTGGCGACGAATATTTTAAGAGAAAGTTATTAAATATATTGAAAACTCCATTAAACTAACCTATTTTAAAGCCAGCACTTAGCTTTTATACTTTTGAAGCAAGGTAATACCGGAATGGTAATCGAAACCAATCGATAAATCCTCGATAACTTGATAAATTAAAGTTTTAAATTTCCCTTTTATATGTCTTAACGCAAATTTTAAAAAGAAGTTATCTAAAATCGCATACAACTGAACTATTTTAGCAATTTAAAAACCAGCATTTAGCTTCTTACCCCTGCTGCTTGGTCGCACTGGCAAAGTAATCGAAGACCAATCGATAAATCTTCGACAAATCGAAGTGCATGCAATTTGAATAGCTCTGCACATTGCTCATGTGTATGTACATACACACATGTGCTAAATCAGGGAATAACTCTTATCGGCTCTCTTCCACAGGCATTGGCTATGGCCAGGTCTTGGCCACGGGCATCGTGACCACCTACTATGCCACGCTAATGGCCCTGACCCTCCGCTACTTCGTGGACTCTTTCTACCCAACGCTGCCGTGGAGCTATTGCCGCGCCGAGTGGGGACCCGATTGTCTGGATTCGGCGCCGCAGGAAGACAGCGACACCAGCCTGGCCAACAGCTCGACGGTGCGTACCACCTCGGCGGAGTTTTACTTCACGTAAGTGTCCAGCATAGGCAGCAGGTGTTCGTGTCGCCATTCATCACCGTCTTCATCCCGCAGGCACATTATTCTGCGCGAGAAAACGAGCATCGACGACGGCATCGGGTATCCCAGCTGGAGCCTGGCGCTGGCTCTGGCCGTCGCCTGGGTCATCATAGCCGGCATCATGTTCAAGGGGGTGAAGAGTTCCGGCAAGGCCTCCTACTTCCTGGCCCTCTTCCCGTACGTGGTCATGTTGATACTGCTCGCGCGGGCACTCAGCCTGCCCGGGGCCTTCGATGGTGTGCTCTACTTCCTGCAGCCACAGTGGCACAAGCTGCTGGAGCCCCAGGTCTGGTACGCCGCCGTTACCCAGGTCTTCTTCTCGCTGGCCATCTGCTTCGGGAACATCATCATGTATGCCTCGTACAACCGCTTCGGCCACAACATTTACAGGTGAGTCCAGAGACAGAGGACGGCTTAAAGCCATTAACTTATCACTCGATTTCGCAGGGATGCCAACATAGTGACCACACTGGACACCTTTACGTCGCTGCTGTCTGGGGTGATTATCTTCGGGATTCTGGGCAACCTGGCCTACGAGAATAATACCAAGGACATCGCGAGTGTGGTTAATGGCGGACCGGGCCTGGCCTTTATTTCATACCCCGATGCGATAGCCAAGTTCAAGGTGCTGCCGCAGCTCTTCTCCGTGCTGTTCTTCCTCATGCTCTTCGTCCTGGGCATCGGCAGCAATGTGGGCATGGCCTCCTGCCTGTCCACGGTGATCAAGGATCAGTTTGTGAACCTCAAGAACTGGATGATTGTGGTGGGCATAGCCATTGTGGGCTATCTGCTCGGCCTGCTCTATATCACACCCGGCGGCCAGTTCGTATTGAATCTGTTGGACTTCTACGGAGCCACTTTCGTGGCCCTAGTCCTGGCCATCTTCGAGCTGGTGACCATAGCCTGGATCTATGGGGTGAAGCGACTCTGCCGGGATGTTCAGTTCATGCTGGGCATCAAGACCTCGCTGTATTACCGCATCTGCTGGGCGGTCGTGACGCCGCTGCTAATGTTCACCATTCTCGTCTACATGCTGGCCCTGTACGAGCCGCTGAAGTACAAGGACTACACCTACCAGTCGGGCGTGTACGGTAAGCCGTGGATTAACCCAAACCAATCGGATGTCCTGGCTAATATAAATCCCTTTTAGTGTTCGGCTGGTGCCTCAGCGCCTTTGGCGTGGGTCAGGTGTTCTTTTGGGCCATACCCGCCATTCGCCAGCAGCCCGCCAATCTGGGCTTGTGGGCCCGCATCCGCAAAGCCTTTGAGCCACTGCCCAACTGGGGACCCACCGACCCCCATACCCTCAAGCGATACCAGGCCTTCGTGCAGGAGGACAACGTGAGCGCCATGTTCCGCCGGAGCAGTATCTGGCACAAAATCTATGACAATATCTTTGGTTAGCATTGAATTAGCAATAAAACTATATACCATTTAATGCCGCCGCCCCGAGTCGCTTTACGAGGTCATCGTGGGTTCGCTACAGGGCAACCCTTTTATAATAAAAATCAGTCCCAGCCCCGGGGCTTAAGTGCCAAATTAAATGGCAGTTGGAGTTGGTCTTAGGGCGATCATAAGGTCAACGCAATGCTCAGCGTGATGACATCGTTACAAGAGTCGTAAATGAAGGATACTGTATCCTGGGAGGTGCCACGAAAATGCTGAGAAATTAAAACGTACAAATTATTCCAAATAAGAAAAGTAAAAAAAATAAATTCTCTTACACCAACATCGATTGCCTGCGAAATGGTAAACTTTTTACAGAGCCAAAGTACATTTCTGTGTCCGCTTGGCATCTCTAGTGAGTGCTGTGGCAACTGGCGGAACTATAAAAGACAAGACAATTGCAGCCCGCGGCACACACCCCATTTTCCATATCCCTCCCATGTGTGTGCGTGTGTGTGCTCTCGCATATATGCACTGATTATGCCATAAAGGGTAGAAAGTTCTGATTTTATGATTGAAAGAAAAAGTTCCAGGACGTGTGTGTGCGTGTGTGTTTGTTTGTGTGCTGTAAAACACTTCCGCGCAACATCAGGCGAAAAGTATTAAAGTAATTTGTAGAAAGGAAGCAAGGAGCTCAGGCCGGATGATTCCGCTGGGCGACCGCCTGCTGTGCAGATAAGCAGGAACAACGACGGGCGGCTGGGAATATTGTCAAATGACAAACGACTGGGGATTTTTTTTCGCATTTAAGCCTCATATATATGTATATTATATTATATATTTATATACATATATGGTAGACCTAATAAATCAAGACGTAGATCGTCCATTATTAGTCTGTAATTTAGAAGGTGACACCTAAGGCAAGATATTTAGATATTTGGTGATTACAATGATGTAACAACTTAAGTAGTATAGAATTTCAAGAATTATCTTTTCTTTTCTCTACTTAAACCTTCCAAAGTTAAGATTCTCCCTAATAGCCAAGTGCAACTTCGTAGTTGCTCACAATTTCCACCTTAATGAAGACGTCTACCTCCCATAGACAATAATTGCTTCTGTGGTGTACGAGTATTGTGCGTGTTTGGTTACATCGTCATCTGGGTGTGCTTAATTGCACTGATAAAACGCATTTAAGCGAAATAACCATCCTCGCTAACGCTGTCATGCACACAGGGCGTATGCGCAACGCCCAAACGGAAAGCCAATGCGTTTCGAGTTATTTGTCAAGCCATTGTGCCATGTTAATGCGTTTTTAATGGCCAAACTTGAACAACATTCGCACAGCTACCTTTGTGCTTTTTCGTTCAAGTGGTTTTGGTCCGAGCTTAATTTCAATGTTTTCCAGCGCAAGTCAAACATAATGAGACATTATGGCCGCGTCAACGGCTCGTATGCGTAATTGAAATATATAACCAGAATGGCTGAGTTCCATCGATCCGGCAATGACCACGCCACGCCATGCCACACAATCGTTGAATGGAAATGGAATTAATTTGTGTATAAACAAGTCAGTGATTTCACACGGACCGACTGAGTGAATTGAAAGCCAAATGAATTGCTTTTTAAAATATTATTATTTTTCGAGACACGAGGCCAATAAAATTGTTGACTTTTGATGTATGAAAGGGATAGTATATGAACAGTAATTAATTTAATAAAAAAAAATTGCAGGTCTCAGTGGAGTTAAACTCATACAAAAACTCAAATATAGCAGCTAGTTTTTCTCAATCAATTCTTTTTAAATTTAAATCTAATTAAATAAGTGAAAAGTTATGAACATTTTAAAACAAACTTATTTGAATAATTCACCTTTACTAAATAAGCTCTAATTTAACATTTGAGTAAGTTACTGTACGTATTTAAACCCATTGAGACATATTGCCAACGCAATCCCTTCATTTTAATTATAAATGAAAGCCAGTGTCCATTAGCAATTAAGGTCAGAGTTAAACTCCTCTTCCAACCGATTGTTAATCGGTTTAAAGAGTTTTAAAGATTTAAAGATATATTTTCTGGACACTCGCTCAAGGATTTGGCTGAGCTAAAACCCCTGTCAAAGCTGAATGGAAAGCAAATATTTGGCTTTATTATAATTTACGTTTATTATTGCAGGGATGCGATGATTTATGGCCACGTAATAACAAACGCAAAATCATAGCCAAGCAGTACATATACACAATATAGTGGGTGAAATCACAACAAGGCAGCCGAGAGTTAGTAGGAGGGAGCCGGGAACTGGGAACTGGGAGCTGGCTGGGTGGCAGGCCACCCAAAAAGGTGGCCAAATAAATCAGCCAACTGAAGTTGAGCGGCAGACGGCAAACAGAAAATGACAGCACACGGTACACGGCGTTTACCTTTCACGCACATTTCCCCAAAGTAATCAACGCACTGGCCGCAGACAAAGGCTCGGGATTCGTGGCCCAAACCGGGAGGCGACAGCAGATAGGATCCGGCGGCTGGCAGGCAGCCGGGCAGGCAGTTGGCAGTTGCCACTTGTCGGATGTGGGCCGTTTCCAGGAGCACACGGGATGGGACAAAATGGCTGCGATTTAATGGGCCGACATCGGGGCGGACTGCTGCTACTTAGGCACACATTAACTTTTGGCCCTTTGTTGGCCAAGAACGCTTTGTCTGCGGCGGCACCCGCGACCTGTGCTCTTATCTTGAGGCAATGACTCGACTAGACACAGCTGCTATTATTATTTTCCTTTGTTTATTCCCGACGGGCCGAAAATTTTAAATTATTTAAATAAATTAGGCCACATTCTTTTTGGCCTTATTGTCCGCGCACACAAAGATTGGCAGTGATTTAGTTTGAATGGCATTTAGCCGGATTTGTTTTTGCACCTCGGCCTGGCCAGCCCACGGCTTGCATGTTGGTCTCATTGTTGTTGTAAAAATTTACAGCCAAAGTTTATAGGCCACAAATGGCAACGGAATGTGTTTAACATAAAAATGGTGGCCCAAATGTGCCGCTTGGTGTGTTCCATGCCCACCTTAATCGCTAAGCAATTGTTTGGAATTTACATTTGAATTGGTGAAGTATTTTTTTTTTATAGCTAGGTAAATGTTTAACTCTTATAGGAGCTGCCGAAATGTTACAATAAAAATGTTATAAATAGTATAAAGTAGAAAAGGTAGCAAACAATGTATTTCTGTGGTCCTACTATGGAAACCTTTATGATTAAGGGTAGCTAAACAATTAATTATTTAATATTAATAGGAAATGAGCTTACCCAAGAAACATAATATGGCCTTTTTACTCGGTGCCGAAAGCAAGGACAATATAATGAATAAGATACGAAACCGATAGAGAGAGGGAGAGCGTCTCCTTCTTTTATATGTTTTCAGAGTTGAAGGGAGAGGGCTTGACATTTTGCTCGCATATGGCGATTCCTTTAAAGGCGCGTTCCGCATCTTATTTATTATAGAGTCTTTGGTAATTTTAAACGATAATATATACATATTTATATTTATAATTTTTTCCAAGTTCGATTAAAGTTTGCTAAGAATTATACCAATATTGTAAGGAGCTATTTTTTAATATTTCCCCAACTTTGGCTACTGTTTCTTCCACATTCCAGCACCATTCCCCTTTATCCAACATTTTTCATTCAATGAATTGTGCAATTAAATTATTATTTAATACTCACAGCCTCCTGTGAAATTATACTGGTTATTAAATATATAATTGAGCCTTCAAATTAATCAGTTTATGAAATAAACTGATACTAGATTCAATAATTAAAATGTAATTAATAATCGTTGAAAGAACGTGACAACTGCGGCCTCAAAACATGAGTTCTATTAGAAAAAAAAGACATATATATAAAAAATAGCCCACCTTACATCAATTATTCGTGCCTAATGGTAATGAAATGAATTGAAAATGGAATGACTGCTAATTAAAAGTTTGCCGATAACTAAGTACACTCTCAAAATCAGTATTTTCTGTTTTGCCGAACGTGAGAGAAGGCTAATTAATTAAATTTTCTGGCGACAACAAGTTGCAACCATTTTTCACGCTCGAAAAGTTACGGAGCGGAAAAACATTCTGTAGACGGAGAGGAGGCATTCCATCAAACGTTGCCTTGGCGAAGGACACGGGGATTCGTGTACCTGAGCAGTTTGTTATGTCGATTCCGAAGCCTGCCTGCCTGACTGCCTGCCACTGCCTCCACCGCCTGGATGTCAACTACACATTCAACGTACAAACTATACATATATCTTACCGTGTATCTGTAGTTTTCGGGCTCGCCATATTGTGTGTTTCATATTTATGACAGTCTGTCAATGGCAGGAAGCCCGGCAAAGGCAAACAAATCATGTGGCAGACAATACTATATATATATCTGTATATATCTGTATACATATAAGGATACAGCCATGTCCCTGGCTCGAGCACTTTTATTGTTCGCGTTCGAGTGGCCGCTCTTCAGCCATCGATTGGCCATTTGACGTGGAGTGCCTCCGATTTTATTAGCTGTTTATAGTGCCAATTAAACCGTAAAAATTAAATGCGATCGGATGCCAGAAATCGCGTGCCTCTACCAGCCGCCGCCTAGCATACTTCGTGGAGCGAACAAACTTTCTGAATGGGATTTGTTTATTGGTTTTCTGGTTTTTGCCCCCGAACATCTCGCTCTAGCCTCTCCTGCTTTTAAGTTATTTATAATTATTTTAGCAGAGCCACAGCTGAAAAGCAGCTAGTAGAATAGAGAGACAGGCAGAAATGACAAAAACCTTGACAACTTTGCAGTTTTGCCAAAGTTTTATGATAAGTTTTTCATCACAAGACGACGCCAGGCATGTCGTGCCAAGAAACCAAACAGACATTAGGCCAGAGCGGTGGAGCTGGAGCTGGAGCTGGAGAACAGGGAGCCTAGCAAAAACTGACATCACAATGGTTGACTGTCATCCCGGTCCTGGCCATGCACCATGGGTCGAAATGTACCACCAACTGGCACGCCACGGGACACAGGCTACCTCTGCAAGGGCATCTTAGGCAACGATCCCGGGGCCATTAAATTTTGCCAACTCATTTCGGGCTGCTTGGGATGAGGGCCAGGAAAAAACGCACAGCGCACAATTAAAATGAAAAACGTTTTTCCTTGGACAAATTACTCCTTACTAGATGAGGTTTTGCCATCAGCTTAAATAATAAATTTAATGCAGAGAGCCATATACATACGTATGTTGTGTATTTTAAAGAAGATTTACTGAAAGGATTTACTTTAAACCATTATTAGGCATTTCTTTCCTGAAGATAATGATAAGGCGCCTTTTTTTTAAAGAGATCTCTGCAGCTTAAAATAAGAAAGTAACCAATTTAGTGTAAATATTTTCCGGCAGCCAACTAATATTTACTTTTGATGACCCTGAGCCCATGGTGCCCACAGGCAGGAATCAAAATGCGACAGCCATGAGCGAAGGCTGGAATGCCTGTGAAATGCAGAGCAGTGAAAAGAAATGTCTCCGGATGTCGTCGAACGCAGCGCCGGCGGCGTCAGAGGAAAAATGGGAAAAGCCACAGATGGCTGCCAGGAAAATATATAGAGAGAGAGCGGGTGGAGGTGTAGCTAAAAAACTGTTAACTGTGCGAGCTGTGTGAGCTGTGGAGCCGAGCCAAAGTTTGTGACGAAGTTCATGAACTTGTTCAACACGTGTAGTTGGCACAACAGCTCGGCCGAATCAAAGGAATTAACTTTAAATGTAACTCCTTAATTAGGAGCCGGAAATCAAATGACTGCCTCTACTTTATGCATAGTTTTGGCTAATTTGATTTTGGAACCAAGGCCAGCGGCAACAGTTTCTCCACTGCATCTGGAAAATCTTTCATCTTCCATCTAAATGGCATAACTTTCAAGTCAAGTGGATTTATCTTTTTGGCAAATAAAGTTCTTGACAAATCTTGGCGCTCACACAGCCCCGAGGATGTTAATTCCGGAAAACAGGCAGACGACAACCCGTAACTATGGCCTGGTCTTAAGCAGGCATCGTCGTCGCTCCTTGGGGAAACTCGGGCATAATTTCTAGTACATTAAACCCTGGCTGAAAACTGCCGTCTCGAGTCGAGCAAAAGTTTTCGGGGGGAACAACAACACAATCCACATTAACATTCATGCGTGCATAAAGCCGGAAATGTTTATTAGATTTAACCGCAACCTCCGCCTGCCACCATGTCGTATGCGTAATGTCCCGCCGCTGACCTTACGTAGTTTATGTCCGCAGCTCAGCCTCTGGGCTTTCATCAAAATTACAATGACGCCACAGTAGCACTCGGGTAGGATACGGTCCAGGTGAGTGTCCCCTCGCTTTCAGCAGTTAAATTCTCTCCCGTCATCACTCAATTTATCATCCGGCGAGGGCGGAGGAGAGAAATGAAATGTTTCTTCCATTTTATTTCGCTGTATTTCGCTTTTTTTTTCTGTTTGCCTGGCCCACTCTCTCGGAAATGTCAATTTAAGCTCGGGTTTGTCTTAATTATGTGAGCTGTTTTTTTGGCCCCTGGTACCCAGGAATATATTTAAGCAATGACAATAGCAAGGAAGGAGCTGGCTTTTTGCATCGAATTACAATGATGTTCTTTGGTGAATTATCTGCGAAATTGATTGATGATGGTGTCACATTCGAGTATACGGATAAGCAAATATATATATAGTATATACGCTGTCACCTGGTAAAGGAAATCAGGAAAATCATTGGCTGGGGACACTCTTCCCAACAAGAGTGGCCTTTCACCAAAGCCATTCCACTTAAGAGCAAAAAACGCACTCAAGAGCCTTGGCCTTCTTGATGGATTCTCCATGGTTTTATATATATTTAAAGGTGGTATTTATATATTTATATATTATATATTTATAAATCTTAAAGTATTAAATCCATTTAAACTATATGTATTCTATATAAAAATATATTTTCTTTACTAAAACCATTCTGTATCCATTTCAAACTACATATTCTATATAAAATAAAAGCAAGTTGAAGTTTTCACAGCTTTTTTCTATACACTCAGTTAGATTTTTCTATTTTTTGCATTTTTTCAAATGTAAATTCCCCAACATCATTCATCATTTAAAGTCATTCGTTAGAACAAACCGACAATAAAAAGAAAAAGGCAAACCAAAGGCAAAATGCCCAGCTAAATATCCTAACAAATGAGCTTCGAGGAGAGAGTGTGGCTGCGATGATACGAAAACATTTAAATTAAATGAAAACAATGTTTTTCCGCATCGGACGATTGCAAATCCATGGACGAAAAGCCCCTAAGATAAGCAAACAGCAACCGCAAGCCATTCGCATAGGCAAACGCCGGGACTAAGACAAAGACAAACAAGCTAACAAACAAACAAATAAACAAACAAATGGGGGCAAAATGGGAGAAGAAAGAACCGCAGAAACAATTTATTATTTTGTGATTTTCCCATACCACCGTTCACCGCCCACCGACAACGAGGCCAATATGCAAGTTTGGCTCCGCAAACTTGAATAAATAATGAAATCGGTAAGCAAGCAGCGGCCCAAGTCCGGTCCAAGATGCCTAAAGTTAAGAGCTGTGGCTCCGGCTGAGCCTGGCCAAATGGCCACAATATTGACTGGATCCGGGCCAGCAAACAAATCTGAATAGACTAGCTGTCAGAATGCCAAGATGTTTGACCAAAACACACAACCCAATTGGTGAGTATATGTGTGGTATGAGGAGCTCCTCCGTTCTTTAGCTCCTTGGTGGGCTGAGGGAGGTCAAAGGTCTGGCCCCAAATTTAAGCTGCGAAATCTGCCACTTCTTGTGCAATTTCTCAATCACATTTAAGCGCTGGCCAGCGGCCAAAATGTTGCCAGTTGCACCCAAAAAGCTATGGCCAATGCTCGCTCCATTAGTATAGCGAGAACAACCGAGAACCTTTTTTTTTTTATTTCTGGCGGCCCCGACACTGATAAAATATGAAGAACCTCACCGAAAACGAAGACGTTGGGGGAAATCATACGGCAACACCAGGGCTCTAGCCACTTGGCCTTTGGGAGTTTATGGAAGAGCTTAGCAAACAAAATTATATTCAATTTCCTTTAATGGCCACCATAAAATAGCAGTCAGCAAAAGTAAAGCCGACCAAAAGCCGCCACAAGAAGAATATATATATATAAAAAAAAAAGAAGAAAAGTAGGCGTTACGCCGCGAACTTCGCAGGGCAAAAATCAGGACGCGAGCAGTTATCGTGCCTCCTTCGGGCTTTTTGTTAGGTAAGCAACTTGTTTGAAGTACTTTCAGTACTTCACAATGGATTATGTTTAGATGTATGTTTATCACAAGATATGAATATTCCATTTGGCCGGGCCAACAGCTGGAACTGGCGCTGTCTGAGCCGTGTGAAAAACGATTAAGCATACGCCACGGTGTCCGCTCGATTTGCCACGACTGTGCTTGCCTATCCACCAAATTTGCTTCGGCGACTTAAGTGTCCCGTGAAATTGTATTCATAAATAAATATTTGTAGTGAGGGAAATATAAAAATAAGCACAAGAATGCCTCCACAATTATGCCAAATAAAAGATAAATATTTATTCATATGCTTTTTAAAATAAATGCAAGCTCCCTATCTCTTATTTAAATTACTTTAAATATTTAAGGAATTCATATTTATAAGGCTTTAAATATTTCTAGAAATTGTATTCGAATTAAATGTCTAAGTAATTCTATTTATTATAAGTTTTATGCACATTTCTATTTAATTTTATTTATAAATAATCAATACCATAGAAATATCATCACTATTGCATACTTTATCATTCTTGAAAAAGACTCCACTCATATGTTAAATCAAAAGCAATGTTCCTATGCTAATAAATTCCATGCAGAAACCAGCATTCCAATCAACAAAGGATAATTCAATTTGCAGAGAGTCTAAAACAGTTTTATTTACCAAAACTATTCGATTTTAAATCAAGTGCAAAGATTTTTTCAGCTTTTGAAGTAAGCTTAAAAAAGATTTGAGTGTTTAGTATACCTGGGTGTTCCTTGAAATTTAATTTAATCGAAAATCAGCTTAAGTTTAGCTTTCTTTAAAGTACTCGCATTTGTATTATTTTACTCCCATCAAGGTGTGAGTCTTAAAGTTTATCTACCGGCTTTAACTATGCCATCGCCCAGAGCTGTTAAGCTTTGTGTTTGAGACAACATAATCCAGCAGATAGAGTCAACAAAAGGGGGAGCGTTTACTATTAGGTTTATCGCATAGCTGAGCCACAAGCAGAACGGGCGAATTTAATGCCATCCGTCCGCATTTTTATGGTCGATTTCCAGCTGCAAGCCAAGCCTGAAGTCCGGAACCGTTAATACATCAAACTCAAGCATCGTGACAGCCAAGTTAGTTCCCCTTATCTTCCTTTGTGGCTCCAAGATAGCGACACTTGTCGGATGGAAGTGGAAGGAGCTAGAGCCATGGCCATAACCACAGCCTTAGACAATTCGATTGACATGAAATGAATTGTGAAATTAAACAGACTGCACAATGACAGCCGCAGAAAGGAAAAGCTCGGCTGAAAAGGATTCCCGAATGGGGCCACAAATTGCTAAGTGATTTCGCCGAAAGAGCCCCAAAAAAAAAAAAGCGGAGCTTGTGGCAGTGCCAGTTGCCAGTTGCCTGGCAATAAAGATGGTCCTTAAAAAGTCAACAGCAAGGAGCATTAAATTGTATGAAAACGGTTCTCGTTCTTTCTTTCTGTTATTTTATCCCCTGGTCTCCTGGAGATCAACGCGTGGCTTGTTGACACCACAATAAATGCTGTGTAAATATATATATTGCCATATTTTGTATGGGAGGGAGTATATTCATAGAACTTACCCAAAAGCCAGGACAATTGGCATTGCATTGAGCAATTAGCAAACTTGGCCGGCTAAAAAAGCGATTTTCCGATTGCATAGGAAACTATTCAGGCGCGAGGAGCTTTAATCAAAAAGCATTTGTGAATCGCACACTCGGGAACAAACACACACACTGGCACACACACTCTCTAGATTTTTAGCGTTGCAACCGGGACTGCAAATATCAATCAACAATTGCACCGCCCGAAAGCATGCAACAATTTCTATTTCTATTTGTATTTCGCTGGCTCCTTTGTGTTCGCTCGCTCGCTTGCTCGGCCCACGCGGCGTATGAGCAATCAATTGGCATCGAGTTCGGCACGCGTTGCGTTCAATTATTCAGAAAGACCGTTACGCCAGTTCTGAATTGGTTTCGAATACGGATTCGAATACGAATGTATGTAAGTCCCCCAAAATCGAAGCGGACGAGCCAAGCGTCTGGTTTGCCAGCCGACGTAGCACTGAGTCTTTCTTGAACCAAGCACCTCGCTTTTGGCCTGGCCCCGAATGCGTTCCACTCGAATCGGCGCCTGCGCGCTGTTCGCATGGATGTCATTTGGAAAACATTGTCGCCGTCGTTTTTCAATTGCCAATTGTCCAAGGAAACAGCAAGGAGCTCTGCCCGGCTGCAATCGGAGATTTCAATTATGCATGTGCATCCCTCACAGCTGATCCAACTCCGGCCAGACTCCGGCGGGAGGTTGCCGTAGAAGTCCTTGTTCCTGGGAAATTGCAAGCGTCTTAAGCCGAATGCCTGCTGTGAACTTCATCGTCTGCCAAAAGGTGTCCACGGCAATCATTTCGCTTGGGGCAAAAAAACTAAACACGTTTCAGGTCCTAAGGCGCTTAACAGAAACTCAGAAAATGGGAATGTCAACGAAAAGATGGGCTTGAACATATTTTGGTCATTTTAAAGCTCCCAAGGGCCATGAAGTTTATTAATATTAGTTTTAAACCAGACTCTAGGTCTCTGCCTTAACTTATTTATTAAATTTATATACTGATTTAATTCTAAGAAAAGGTATTATAAGTCTCGAGATATTTAGTATATCAAGCTATGTTATTATAAAGAGAAGGCTAGAATTCCCCCAAAGACTAGCAAAAGGCACTGCTATTCTCAACTTAAACATTAAAAGATATTATAGAAAAACCCCATACCTTAGGATAACTTTTAGTACTACAAAACCTCTCCTGAAATTTCCTAAACTCCCCCTAAACACCGCTCTTAAAAACCTCTCAATTATTCCATATCATTTACCTGGCCATCTCTGGCACAGTCCCCACATTAATCTAATGCTGATATTTGTGCATACCTTTGGGCAACTCCCACAGCTCTCGACGCTTTTCCCTCTTTTCCTTGTCGTCCAATAAAATGCATAAAATGCGTGCACAGTTGGCGACACAGTTTGCCTAAATGCAATTTCAACCGACTCCTCCGCCTCAGTTCCTGCCCCGGATCCGGACTTTATGTGTATATCATTACCAGGAGGAAGGAGGAAATAGTCGGCGGAAATAATTGAATTCGGCGGAGACGAGTTAAGAGGCGATTGCCGGCCATTGCAACGCTCGATTTACTTGGCAACATTGTCGACGAAGTGCAGGATTTAAACGGGGCTTGTGGAAGGACTCCTTTCTTGGTGCTCCTCCTGGCTATGACCATAAATCGACGCGGGACTGGTCAATCGTCACGCTCCGAAAGTTGGCTGAATAAAAGAAAAAGTGAATGAGGGAATGATGGTGTACCTGCAGCCGTACAGGTGCTGCTAATTATGAACCTCGTTAGTTGGACAGGTGAGTGATGGCGACCCCCCCGGAGGCATCTCTCGTTTTTGTCAGTGAGCCGTTGGCAGAGCCATAACCCGGCGACTACATCGACTTTGGGCAAAAGGCCATAATTAATGAGCTTGGGCATAAATCACCGGCAGGCCAATCAAAGTTGTCTCAGTGCCCATACGTCAGGGATTTGCCAGGAATTTATCGGGTTCTGTGGCTGCCACTCAGCTCATCTCTGCAGTTAGATGCCCCATGCCTGCTGCAATTAATAATCCCAAACGAAACAAACAAATCAAATGGCCGAACCTAAGCCTTTTTCGATTTGCGTCCTTCAAGAAGTACTTGTCGTTGCACCTTTTATGGCATTCATGTCTGTTGCCGCATTTTTTTTGCATTTTGCATTCTCTTCCCCGGAGTCTGGACCCGGACTGACGTGCGACTTTATTTGTGTCTTCTGCGACACGCGTCAGTGGCTCAAATCGAGCACCGAGCCAATTGTTCTGGTTCGTTCTTTCGTCCTGGCTCTTTCTCCTGGCTCTGCTCCTGCTCCTGCTTCTGCTCCTGCTCCTTGTCTTGTTCCTCGCATGTCCATTCAACTGACAATTACAACGCATTCGGGCTATAACTGTCGCTCCGCATTGCCAGCTAGTTGTTGCGTTTCCAGCACCCTGTACTGGGGTATGATCGATATTTGTAACTGCCCGGCAAAGATCACGAAAAATATGGTTTACAAAAGGAATTCTTTGATCTAATGTTAAAATTATATATAATTTTAAAGTTATAATATATATAAAATATTAATATTGAAATTATTAGTAAATTAAATTATTAGTTCTGTTAAAACCGACGAGTGGAGAAGACAACTAGAGACAACGAATAGAGACGACGAGTGAAATATACGAGTATGGACGACGACGAGTAAAGGCAACGAGAAAAGGGGAACAGGAAAGACGATCAATATAGACGACTAATAATGACGATGAAAAAGGGCAATAAAAGAAGACAACAAATATAGACAACGATTGAAGACGACAAGTAAATTAATTACATGCTGAGTAAAACTGACCAGACGATGACACAGTTTCTTTTCTTATTCCTTACATAACCTACATACATACTTCTATAAGCATTAAGTAAAATAAAAGCATTCCCCATTCCCATTATATGATTTAATAAATATAAAATAAAATCCCACAATTCTCTATCAGTATTTGAAGTACATAAATTTTCTTAATTAATGGATAATTAGCTAATGGCTATATTTAAGCTGTAAATTAATGGCTATAAATATTCCATAAATCAAATACAATGATTACCAAGTATTTCAAAGTCGACTTCTTCCAATTGAGCATTTTAAGCCAGCTTTAGTTGTTCGAGGAGTTGGTTTATTTAGCATGCAGCTGGCAAGACGCGCGTCAACGTCCATTGAGTCCTCAGTCCTCCATGGATCTAATGGCTCTGTCCGTGATAAAATGCTCGTGAACGTGGGTGTGTGTAATGGGAAAGGGACTTCCCCCTGCAGCAACAATCAGTGGCTGTCGCTTAAAACATCTCGTCTCGCGCGCATTTTAGTTACTCCGCCGATAATATCCGCAGCCTAATTGCCCACACACGCGCGCATTTAAGTAAGTTTCTGGAGATAAAATTAACGCCATGGGCCAGGCTTTTTTTGGGGTTAAAGCCTCTCAAACAATCGGACTGTGGTGCTTGTGTTCCCAGAAACGAAATATGTACGAGTATATTTATGAGACGAGCTTGGGCTCAGAGAAGATACTTATCAGGACGAAAAGTCGTGAAAAGTTTAAAGGCCAATCAAAGAATCATTACCAAACTAATGGGATGTTCTAAAAAACAGAAAGATCTGAAATTCTGCCAGGAAAATGTACTTTTTAATATGTATAAAAGAATTTTCGTATATTTTTAGATACTCATAACAAACTAAGCTTACTAAATCAACTTGCCAGGCTTTAAAAAATGTAAATAGAACACTGTGGCCAGAGACCTCGCCACACCTCGCCCTGGACGATGGCTAACATGACCGGAACACCGTTGCACGCCATTTTGTTTTGCTGCAACACGAGGGCAGAACTGGAAGCATGTTAAACCATGATTAATACGTGTTGATAAATAGTTATTGTAATTAATCGCGCTACCACTATCGCTTAAATTTAAATCAAGGCAGCAACCAAATTGGCGCGACTTTTCTCTGGACTCTCTAGCCCGTGCATAAATTTGAATTTGGCGCCTGCCCACGCGCCCTTAGCAATGGAAATGCATTTATCATTCCGGCGTTCGGCGTTCGCCCGTCGCCAGTCCGAAGTTAACAGTCGGGTTTATCTGAAATTAAAAATCGCCTGCAAACCTGCAAAATTTATGTCAGCACTTTGCTGCCAATACTTTGCAAACACATTCCAATCCTTTGGTCCCTCGCTCCTGCTGCTTTGAAGTTGTGTGTCCAATTGACGTTGCAATGCGCCGGAATATGCCACTTGTTAGCCGCAACAACAAACTTTTGCCATAATTAAAAGCTAACAAAACTTTTGGCTTACGCTCGGCCAAAGAGTTCCGATCCCCAAACATGAAAAAAAAAAAAATACGACATACTCGTACATAGCTCTTCTATTAGCCAATTCCTGCATGTTTCGGTCAATTTGTATGGACCAGCCATCGGACGACATGGAATTCGTGCACCTTTGTGCGAAAGTTTCACCTGTACAGCGTTGTCGTGGCATGCACCGAGCAGTTTCTGTGTGACAAGGACAAGGTGATGAGTTGTGGCAAGGGGGTAAGATATCTAAATCAAGAAGTTAATTAGGTTTCAGGGTGTTGATAGAAGCGCATGTCGTTTTATATTTACATAAAAATAGAGAATATCTTTAAATTATGATATAAGTTAGTATTTAATTCAAAATTTAAAAACTTCTACAGTTTTACGATAAAAAAAAAGCTTAGAAATTGAATAAAAATACATTTATTGACATTAAGTATTTATGCTTGAGGTTTCGGGTCTTTTCTTAAGCTTAAGTAGCACTATAATTGAAAAGGTTCATGTTTTATTTATAAGAAATATATTTTAAGTATTCTCTTAATTTAAAAACCTCAGAAATGCGTAAAAAGCCTTGTTTAATCTTTAAATTTGAAAACAATCATTATGTTCATCAAAGTTTCAAGCCTTTGCTCTTGCGTTTGTGCGATGTTGTTTCACTTGACACCCAGATGGCGCTGCTTATTAAAAGGCAAACCAGTGTGACCAGGCCTTTGACTTCCGTTACTCTGCATATTTTTTGAAATGTAAGTTCAAAAGTATTTCCCTGCAACAGATTATTTTACCCTATAAATCACATCAAAATATGTTTACTTTATTCCTCCCCTTACCCATCACAACCATTCATAATGAAAACACAAGAATAAATCTCCTTCGAGTCGAATATATATTAAAAACACATTTGCAATGTATTGTGCAAGAGTTAAAAGTACTTAATCATACATTTCTACATAAACAGAATATACGTATATATTAAAAGCATACTCATATCGTCGCTGTATACAAAATATATATATCAAAAAATGCCTCAAAGTAACAAAGAATATAGAAAAGAACGAAGGAAGGAAAGGGGGCTAACATTACACTTTTTGTACGGATCGAGATGTGCTGGGAGGCTCACATCGAAAGCAGCGGCTGCATTATACAAAATAATCCTCTCGCAAGAGTTTCCAAAAATATGTGTGTGTCTGTATATATATTATTCAATTGAGGATTTAGCAATCACATTACTGGCACTCGTTACATTGAAGCAAATTCCCTCCATTTTCACGTTTACGTTTCTAAAGCATTTTCACATCAAGATATTTGTTAAGGTGATGGCCCGCCGCCACTTTACTTCTGGCCAAGATGCAGCTTGCCGAGCAGAGCGCTTGCCTGCTGGCCGGCCGACTCCTGAGCGTGTCCGGCCGCCTCCTGCACATTCTTCTCGACGGACTGACGCTTCTGGTCCACGTACTGGTTGGCCTCATGCAGCTTCTGGTCCACCGCCTGGCTGGTCTGCTTCAGTGCCCCATCGATGGCGCCCTCCGCCTCCTTCAGCTTCTGGTCCGCCACAGTCTCGGCGGCCTTGACGCTCTTGTTGATCGCATCGTTGGCTGCCTTCTTGGTTTGGTCCACGGCATTGGCGGCGGCCCGCTGGGAGGCCTCAGCCACATTGGCGGCCACCTGCTTGGAGTTCTGGGCCACGGCCTGCGCCTGCGCCACAGTGTTGTCCACAGCCTGTTTGCCCTGGTTCACAGCTCCGGCAGCACGGTTCACGCCCTGGTCAATAGCCTGACCAGCCTTCTGGGCCTCAGCGGTGGCCAGAGCAGCGGCTTCCTTGGCTGGAAAGGATAAGGAATGCAAATTAGTAGGGTGATCTTTCTAGAAGCTGTTAAAGAAAGTCTCTTAATTAAACTAACTATCGAAGAAAGTAAAAAAAATGGCAAGCCAATCATAAAATATATTAAAACAATAACAAAAATTTGAGTCTCTAGTAAAAATCCATAAACAAGTCTTTTTAAAATGTTGTTTAAAACAACAAATCATTTTATTCAGGCCACTAATTTATAAAATGTAAACTTAATATTCATTGCAAGTTATTTATGGGCTTAGTGCGTCATTAAAAATATTCATATATCATAATGCCTTTGATTTTAGAAAGCAATTCGTTTTGTTTATGATGTCTTGACAATTATTTTGCAAAAATATAAAGCTGACAAGATATTTAATTATTTGTTTGTTTATTTTTGTTATAAATTGTCACAAAATTGGCAGTAATTAAAGACTATTTTTAATTTAACTTTAAACTAATCTAGAATCTTTTAAATTTAACCAATTCTGAGACTTTCTTCCCCAGTTTCTTGTAGAATTTCAAACTCACCCGTGCTGGCGGCCAGCTGCTCGGCCTCGCCCTTGGTCTGCTGCACCGACTGGCCCACCTTCTTGGCCTGCTCCTCGGCTAGCTTCTGGGCCTCAACGGCCTTATCGTTGGCCAGCTTCTCGGCCTCATCCTTCTTCTTGCTGAACAGGTTGGCCGTCTTGTCGCCAAAGTTCTTCAACGAGGCTGCGAAGGGAATCGAAGGGATATATTATTATTATTATTATATATATAGTATTAAAGGATTTGTTGACTACTTTGATTTTGGCGACTGGGAAACATGCTGACTAGGCGGCTTTCTAGATGCAAACTAAACTCGGAGCCGGCGACTATAATAATTTATAGCTGATTTTAATCAGCGGGGATTTGCTAATTGCCGCCGATCAAATTCCAGACTATTAATTGCCGAAACATAAACAAAGCAGCTGGAGCATGAACTATTTACATGACTTAAATTGGATTCGATTAGGTTGCTATTTATATATTCTATTTACTATTTTCTAATTTAAACTAAAAAAAAACTGCGCAACTGTGAGGGAGCCTGAGCTGGTCGTGATTGTGAGCGCCAGCCATGGCGTCAGCCGCAAAATTTAAAACACATTAGCTGCCGCGGAATAATATTCGCAATTTGATAGAAATTAACGAGCACGGCAGCGGCGGCACTGGCAGCTGTCCCCTCGAATATGCATTCACTTGGAGTGACGTGTTCACACTCTTAAATAGAAACATTGTAGAATCGGAACTACTGTCGTCGGTTCCCCCCAAAAAACACAATTCCCGAACAAAGCGCAAATATTTGAATTATTCAGAGTATGTGATGTCATAACGGAGGGGGGCACTCGCCATCAGCTAAATGAAATCGCCTCGTTTCGGATGCCTTTCTTCACGCTTTCTGATTGTGATTGGGAATGTGCTGTGTTTATTCTTGGTAGCAGCCGCCACTTTATCATAGATATTTTAATGGCTCTCCTCTAGCGCGTTTCCACATCATTTTCACGTAGATTTGCCCAATTTCATTCCGCATTTAATGATCCACTCTGCCTCGCCTGCCTCTCTCCATGGAGGCTGAAAATTGTGCGAAAATAATGGCTTCTGCAGTTCCAAGATTGAGGAATGTGTGGGCACGGTTGAGGTGTTAAAATAATATATATATACATATGTATATATAGAGTAGGTATTCCGCAGAAATAGGGTGTTTGCAAACAAATAATATATATAAACTTTTAGATGCTAATTGTTCGAGGTGTGTGGCATTGAACTTGCAGAAACAGGATGTATTGAAATAATCTTTAAATTTGTGTTGCAAAAACGTGCTTTTTACTTGTAAACTATTTTTGGTTCACTTAGTCATGCATATTTAGGTTTTTATGTATATTAGGTGCTGCTTTCCCAAATAAAATAAATAGATATAAATTAGTATTCCCCACTAATATCAATAAAAACGTCTTTAAGTGCAACCAAAATCGATCAAGGAAAGGCCTTAGAAAGCCAAGAGTGTGAGCTGTTGTTGCCATATCTTGACTTGGCTATATTTTTAAACAAAAAATTAGTATTCCTCGCTTATATCTGTAAACATTTGTGGAATGCCTAAGGCAATCGCCAGCTCTTTGAGGCATTTGCGTAATACGACGACGCATTTTGTTCTTAACTTTGTTCTTTTATTCTCCCCCCATTTTTTTTTGGTGTGTGTGTTTTATCTGAGACTGTGGCAGTTTGTGGTCAATATAAAATAAAAACCGGCTAGAAGCATGGTAACACAATAAGCCCAGGGGGAATGAGCCCAGAGCAGAGACTCTCTCACAGCCTCAGCTTTTGTAGCCTCTGGTTTTGCTTTTTTGCTTTTATATATATTTAGGTGTTGTTGCTTTTGTCGATGTCGTAGCTCAGATAATGCGCAGAAGTCTCGGTATAGTGGCAGTGGAAAACCTGTAGCTGGGTACAAGCAAACCCAGTTCGGAGAGCTCACACACACACACGCTCGCAAAGAGTATCGGTTGGAATGAATATCTTCTATGAGTAACTGCGATTTAAGGTCTGCCACCGCCACTCGCCACTCACGTTCCACACCAGTTCTGGGAGCCACAACAGTCCATGAATCGATGGAGCTGCTGCTGCTGCTTGTGCTGCTGCTGATGATGTCATATGAGATAGAGATACAAAATTCAAGCTCTTTCGGATACAGATACAAATGCGAGTGCTGCGGCAGCACGTGGCAAGTGGCGGCTTGGAATTCGCACGCCAAATCAATTGTTTTATCCATGGAGCGTCATCGGTTCGCAACCAGGTCGAAGGTCAGCTGAGTCAGCTGGCAACAGGCCAACTTAGCTAAGGGATTCGTGTCCTGGCCGTGGATGGTTGGCTGATGTCATGGCCTCGCGCCAGGTAAATCAATAATCGGAAAGAGTGAGGGCAGGTCAGACATCCCGCCCTTGGAACGGGCTATGCTAATGGCTATGAAGTCACTGCCTGTCGCTGATTCGATCAGCGACAGGGCTTAAGCTACACTGATTTACCCGAAAAGGGTTGGGTTTGAAAGCAATTATAATCGACATTTGTGGGGGTTACATTATATTTATTGGATATTATCTTATAGGGTTGGATTTAGTCTGGTTTTTAGGGTATAGAATGTGGGTTCTTGGTCACTTCATGTGAATCAATTATTGTTTGATTTTGTAAAGGAAACTATACCAAACTGGAGGAAAGGCTACCATTTCAAGACTGTTCCAAGATGCTGGTAGAGGTTCAGGCTCTCAAATACATAAGCTTCAATCAAGAACAGCTATTAAAATAGCACAAGATAGTTAATAACATAATTAATCAAAATAAACTTGAGTAGATTAACAGAATCAAATATCACAAAGGGAAATATAGCCTTAATTTACCATTATAATAGTTAATTGAAGACATAAAACATAGTAAGAGACTAAAGTAAGCAACAAAAGCCATAAATTATCGAAGGATTATATTTATTTTAGCTAGTTAAAGTCAAACATAGTAAAATAGTAACATGACTGATATGAAAGATCTTAGAAAGTATATACAAGATTTTATGCAACATCAAGACAATTGGTTTCCTCAAAAGGGTTGCGTTGTAACGCCATCCTGTTGTTCCCATTTATTTCTTCAAGTGCACCTAATGAAATATAGCCAATTAAATTAAATGACCCTAAACCTGACCCACAGACACAGAACCGAGTGAACAAATTAGCCCACAACATTGGCGGCATTCCGCAGGCATGAACTTGTAATTGAATTAGCCAGACGATGCCGACAACGACGACGACGACATTGGGAGTCGCCTCCGATAGGGCCGGAATCGATTGGACGCACTGCTGGCCAGCGGAGGATATAAGTACAGGAGGCGACCTCTGACTCCCACCACTGTGCATTGGCGGATCGAGAACGATATGAAGCATCTACTGGCAGCACTAGTGACCCTGCTGGCGGTCCTGCCGCGAGAGCAGGATCTGGTTCTGAGTTCAAGTACCAACTGCCCTCGTCGCTATCTAAGGAGAATCAATGGCAAGTGCTATTACTTTTCGGTGAAGAAGGTAAGTCTGATCGTGGGAGGTTTTCCATTTAGTTTGGGAAACTAAAGAGCAAGAAATCTATCATAATATATTGTGAAATACATTATTGATGTTTATTTTATAGCTGAACTGGTTTGGGGCCCTGAACAACTGCCTTCGCAAGGGACTGACCCTCGCCGACCTGAGCAATCCCCGAGACTTTGACGGAGCCATCGGCTTCCTCAGCTCCCTGGGCAACACGGAGGACTTCTGGTTTGGGGGCAACGATCTGTACCACGAGGGACGCTTCCAGTACATCAGCAATGGGCGGCTGGTGCGCTACTACAGCAACTTCAGCAATGTGTTGCCCGCAGAGCACTCCGAATGCGATGACTGCCTGGAGGTGCGCATCCGCGCCCATCTGAATATGGTGGCGGCGGACAACTGCCTGGAACAACAGTACTTCATCTGTTCGGAGCGCTACTGCCAGGAGGCGGAGGAGGCCAAGAAGCCGAAGCACCACAGCCACGAGCATCTGCATCACTTCCATCACGACATCGGCGAGAGTGGCGATGGCGAGGCGGAGGATGAGGAGGAACAAAAGCCTCTTCGCGAAATGCTGCCCATTACCAGTGCATCGGAAGAGCGACCCGGGGATTCGGAGGCAGCCATTGGAACACCAGATTTGCCGGACAAGTCACAAGGTCCGGCGCCCGATGGGTTATCACCGGTTTCCCCTGGGGCCAACGAAGCCTCAACAGCAGCTGAATCGAAGGCCACTACACCTGCCGGAGAGGCAGCCGTAGCCGTACCTGCCGTAGATACGCCTGCCGCAGGCGCTCCTGCCGCAGGCGCTCCTGCCGCAGACGCTCCTCCCGCAGAGGCTCCTGCAGCAGACGCTCCTGCCGCAGACGCTCCTGCCGCAGATGCTCCTGCCGCAGATGCTCCTGCCGCAGATGCTCCTGCCGCAGATGCTCCTCCCGCAGAGGCTCCTGCCGCAGATGCTCCTGCTGCAGATGCTCCTGCCGCAGATGCTCCTGCCGCAGATGCTGCTGCTGCACCAGCACCATGAGCTATAGATTATTGTTCAAATGAAACCTGCAATTCTTTTCGATTACAAGTCAACAAATAAAATACTAACTTTAAAAACAAAACCTTTTTCGAACTTGTTAACTGGAGTTTAGCAATCATTAGGGTATGGCTATGTTTTCCAATTAAATGTCTTGGAAGTATATACTCAGAATTAAATTAGAAGCTGAATATAAGATAAAAACATAGCCAGCTAGGTGATCTTAGAAAACGGTTCTAGAAGTGGAAGTTATATCAATCAAAATCTTTAGAAATCTAAAAGTGGCCTAGAAGAAAAGTGCCCTAGAAATTCCCAAGTCTGCATTTTGAGACACACTGATTGTTGGCAGGAAAAATACTGATGATCTCTTCGTTTTGAAGATCAAAAAAGACTGTATTTTTCATATGAAATAAGAAGTTTCAAGCTATAAGAATAATATAATAATACAACAATAGCAATAGGGAAAAATAGCTAATAGATTCCAAAGATAAGTAACTTTCCCAGCTAAATTCAAGGCTTCACCTAGACTAAGACCTTTAAAAGGTTTTCTTTGGTTCAAATAAAGAATGGTTTAGGGGTCACTTAAAAAAAATCTGTGCTTTATTCTTTCTTATATGAATAATTAAGCAACGTTTCACTAATATTATTAATAAATGTAATAATAAAAGCAATATATTTGTTCAATTTATAGGAAAACAAAGACTCTAAGAACTCCACATGACCGAGTACCACCAGCATGTTCTTCCCACTTATGACCATCTACATATCTCAGCACAACCAATGGCACTTAATCAATTCGTTGGACCTTATCGGGTCAATGAAAGGGCAATGAAATCGGGCATTGGTCATTGGTTGTGGTGGTGATCCCGATGTCACGCCCCCAAGAGGGTATATATAGAACAGGAGGCGGCACGCATGTGTACAGTTTGGCTGGACAGGCGGCTCAGTTCTGCTGGCAGCCATGAGGATACTTTGCATTCTGATATTGACCTTGGTCGCGGCATATTTCGACCAGGTGTACGGAAAGAAGGCAATCCGGAAGGGACCCAATAAGGGAGGTCCTTGCGGCAAGTCCTTTCTGAGGCAACTGAACGGAAAATGCTACTATGTGAGCACAAAAAAGGTGAGCCTAATCCTATCAGGGGAATATCGAGGGAGAGCTAGACCATATAATCCGTGTGCTTCCAGATGAACTGGTTCGGGGCGCAGAACAATTGTCTGCGCAAGGAACTCAACCTGGCGGACGTGTCCACGCCGGAGGACTTTAAGGCGCTGAGCCAATACCTGCAGGTCCAGGTGGGCTTTGACGATTACTGGATTGGCGGCAACGACCTGCAAACGGAGGGTAGGTTCAGCTACATTAGCAGCGGCAAGCTCATCCGCTACATGGGCGAGAACAGCATGGTGGAGCCGACGCAACGCTCCAATATGAACGATTGCCTGGAGATGAGGATCCGATCGAACCACACCGTCATCCTGGACGTGAACTGTCATTTGAAGAATTATTTCCTCTGCGAGAAGTCTCAGGAGAAGTGCGCCCGGCCCGTCGAAGACGAGAGTGCCGATGCTGGCCAACAGCACAGCCACGAGCATTTGCATCACTTCCACCACGATGCCGGCAAAAAGGAAAAGGATGATGGGAAAAAAGTTGCCGAGGAAATGGAGAGCGACTCGCGGCCACTTGATAATTCGAATTCAACGGAAATCGGCGTATCAGAGGAGACGGAAAAACCTAGTGGTGCGGGTAAGGAGGCTACAAAGAAAAGCGAAGAGGATGAGGATGATTCCACTGGGTCAACAACGGCACCAGCCACCACAGCGGCAGCAGGAGATGCCGCAGTCACAACTGGAGCAGCCGGAGGAGCAGCTGCAGCGACGTCACCTGCGACACCAGGCGATGCAGCAGCTCCGGCCGCAGATGCTGCAGCAGCTCCGGCAGCAGATGGTGCAGCAGCTCCGGCAGCAGAAGCTGCAGCAGCTCCGGCCGCAGAAGCTGCAGCAGCTCCGGCCGCAGATGCTGCAGAAGCTCCGGCCGCAGATGCTGCAGCAGCTCCGGCAGCAGAAGCTGCAGCAGCTCCGGCCGCAGATGCTGCAGAAGCTCCGGCAGCAGATGCTGCAGCAGCTCCGGCAGCAGAAGCTGCAGCAGCTCCGGCAGCAGAAGCCGCACCAGCTTAACCTTAGAAATCGAATAAAGATAGTATGAATGAGCGGCAGTTTTAACTATACACAAAAATTAATAATCACTTGTAACTTGATAACAAACCCAATCCAAATCGGGAATATTTATTTACTGAAAAGCTTTCGTGGTGGAACCGAAAGAACTTGCTGCTATTTTCTTTAAGAAAAATGGTCTTAGTGTGTGATCTGGCATATATTTGAATCTTATTATTAGAGAAAAAAGAAAATCACTGAGAAAAACATATGGAAAGATAGCTAAAATCAAAGAGAATTAATATGGAAAATATAGCTATCTAAGGTGCTAGAAAAATTAGATTTTGTAACCCCTAAAAGTGTGTCTAAAAGTAAGCAATGCATTTTTTGAGGCACCAAATTCAGTGTAAAATTGTATAGCATAATTTTGGACCCCTTTTTAAGGTTTTTTAAAAAACCCTAGTGATATCTGTAGCACCCTTGTATAAGTAAATCATTCTGCGAGGCAGAGATAAATTTATAGCTTATAGAAGGCTACCCCAAACAAAACATATTTATAATGATCAATACTTTCTCAACTTTACTAAGTATATTTAAGTAAAAAAGAATGCTTTTTGTCTAGCTTAAATCACCGATAAGAACAGGGCATGCTCTGGGGTAGATCAAAGTATTGGAAAAATAAAGTATAAGATGCGGCTACTGAGGATTGAACTACGTATGTAAGTCGTACGTGAGAAATGTCGGAACAGTATTATCAACTAATCTAATTTCGTGGAAAGTTCGCGATTCGGGTTACTTACATTTCGATGCATCTGTTTGGCATTGAGTGGGAACACAGATAATATTATTAAAAACATATAGTATTTGCACACATACAAGTATATATTATATATATATTGAGAAAAAAATGTTAGAGAGATGCCAATGCTTGTCTAATACGTTTTCGAGTGGAATCTTTTGCAGAGGAATTTAACAAAGCTAATTAATATATTCGATTTGATTTTTGCACCCACTTCAAAGATCAAACATAAGTGTTCCATTTCGTTTCAAGGAAATCCAACATTATAAAGCATAAACCGAACACAGCACCGCCAGAGAACATCTCTATATGTTCCTAGACTCTTGGCATGTGATGTGTGTGTGTTTGTGTGTATCTAGGCAGCTATAATTATATATACGTATCATCGCTTTTGGGTGTGGGTTGTGCCAGCGTAGTCCATTTGGAGCTACATATAAACTGCGCCATAATTGGCTTACGTATCATCCACATCGTCGTCATCATCATCATCAGCCCAGAGGCAGAGGCAGAGCCAGAGCCAGAGCTAGACCAGAGCCACGGTAGCAGACAATTAAATATTTTGTTATTGCGACCCGTATCGGATCGAACACGCCCAACCCAACCCGACCCGACCCCACCCCATCGAGTGAGTCCCCGGTGGCCAGCTGCTCCAACTCCTTGGCTCCTCCTGATGATGATGTAATTTCCTTCATCCTGACTTGCAGTGCGGTCATATGTTATATAGTTAACCCCGATTAATTCTCACTCACACGTGGATATCTTTCGGATGCATATATTCTTGTGTCTATCCAAGATTTCTAATTTCAATTTTCAAAAAAACTTTCACGTCGTGGTTGGCTTTACCTGTAATCGAGCTGAACATAGTGCAACTTTTTATTTTTGGTTATTCTTTCGGAGTTCGAGAGAGTTGTGTATCGGTTCGAATGGGTATATTCGAATATATTTTGTTCAGATTTATTTTGGTGGCGGCCTGCGGTTTTCTATATTTTTTGGTTGTGGTTTTTAAGGGCGAAGCGCGTTTATTTTTAAACGTCCGACTGCGGCGAGAGCACAGAAACGTATAACGTTTTGGTATAAAGTCGAAGCGAAAGTAGCCGCCTGAGACCTGAACTCGCATCGCATCACACACAGAACACACGAAGCGGCATTATTTTTGTTGTGTCTTTTTTTCTATTTTGTATGTTTTAGTTTGGAAATGTTGTTGTTCTGCTGTTCGGTGTGTGTGGAACCTGTTCGCCTTTGGCGCGCTCAGTGCTGCCAGACTGACGGAAAATGGTTGGAAACACAGGCGGAAAATTATCAGAAGTAATTTAAGAAAGAAATCTAACTGCGGGAAGCCGAAGTTTGTATACCCTAGCCGTTTGTAATCAAATAATACAGTAGAATCGGAGATCCATCAAATCTAAGCAAAAATATCACTAATTTTGAGTAAGAAAGCTTTTCTGAATTAGTTTTTATTAGGCTATTACTGATATTGATTTTATAACACAACAAAACATTTTTTTTTCATTTTTGATCATTTATATAATATAATATCCTTAAAATTTAATTAATTGATATTTCTCTGATATTTGTATGTCAATTATTCAAGAATTTTATGATTAATCTTTTGGAAATCACTAACTATAATATTTTCACCATCAGAAGCTCCGCAACAAATATCAAGAGACTTAAATTATATTAATTA